>WOGP01009988.1:0-10493 GCA_015342065.1 Leptinotarsa undecemlineata
CGCCCAAACACTTCCATGTTCACTTTCACGCATTTATGGATATCCAACACTTCTTCGAGTAGTTTCACTACTTTCTGCTTAATTTCATTGAAGAATGTTGGGTAATCCATGTGGTGGTTTTCACTGTCCACCCTGTAGCTCACAATTCTACACTTGAAAGCTGTATTGACAATTTTCACACCTTCCCCATATTGAACACATGCATTTGTTCTGTGCTGCAACGTCCTCCGATGTACATTCATCTGATCGCTTGCAATAGTCAAATTGCAGCACACGCATGTTTGCAGTGTTGGAAGTGCTGGGGGTGTCAACCGTTGCCTCTTCGATGTTGGAGGCCCTTCACCATTTGCGGGTGTACAGGAATCCCGCTGATGACGACGTAGGTTGTCACTCCGAGTGAAACTTTTTTTACAATCAACGCACGAATACATCTTGTATATTGAAATATCTACCCTATGATAAGGAGAATTTGAAATGAGTGAAACGTTCACACCACACTCCTTATAAAAGCCCAACTCCTCCCCCACCATAACCCAAATGAGAGCTACAAGGTCAACATTCAATGCCACGGAGCAGGTTCAAGGTAGTCGAAATGTCGAACTTCAAGGTGAAACCCCACACTCAAGGTCAAACACCGCATTCAAGCTCATACTATGTGTACGACGTTCAAGGTTAGGTGTCGTCATTCAAGGTCGTGTGACGTCTCAAGGTCAAAAGGGGTGGGGGGAGGCGTTCAGTCGGCATTAGCAACCTACTGATCTTTGTGTATCATCCCTTCTGAAGAACCTCTTCGATCTTCTGTTCGTGAAAAACATTATCCATCACCACAGTAGCGTTTTCTTCATCTACAGGTAGGATTTTGATGGTGTTGTCTCTACGTCTTGTATTTTATATCACTGTTATTCCATTTCAGGTTTTTGCTTAATATAATTTTAATTTTCAGTTTTCATTTTTCAATTCTTTCCTTTTAGGTGTCTCAGGGGTTTCAAATTATTTTATATATTAGACAATGGAAGTCCGAACTAGTGAAATTCATCATGAAACATTGTCAATCACCTTCAAACAATCACAAGTTCATTCAGTTTACGAGGCACATGGCCAATTGGCTTTGAGTGATGAAGATTTTGCACCAATTGAGGTATATACGTCTAGCAACACAAACAATACAACTATTAGTTTACTAATGCAAGAAACCCATAATAATGCTAATGAACATCTGGAACTTTCAGCTTCTAGTGAAGAGTTACTCCGAAATGTTCACACAGATGCTGCATCTTCTTCTCAAGCACATCCACTCGTAAACGTTGAAACACCTAATCTAGATTCTGCATCCGGAATTGAGGCTACACAAAAAACTCCTCCTCGAGTACTGGAAGGTCATTATCAGACTTCTGAGCCGCAAGAAAAATCAAATCTTATCACACCAGCAATGATTCGGCCCTATCCTACAGCTGATAGAAAGAACAAAATTAAAAAAGGAAGGCAACCGGGAAAATCCAGAATTTACACCGATACGCCTGAAAAAAATTGACTGGAAGATTTGCAGAATGCGAAACAATTTAAAAATTTAGAACAAGAAAAAAAGCGAAAGCGGGAGAGTTGAACCGCACTTAGAAGATGATTGCGCATCTAAGCCAAAAACATCAGAAAAAAGAAAACAAAGCAGTGATTCGGAATCTGAAAACTCTGACGTTAATTTTCAGGATTGTCATCAGTAGTAGATGAATCTGATGACAATGAAGATGAATATGAATATGTCGATGCTATCATGAGGCCCGAAATTATTAACAACAAATGTTTTTTTATCAAATTTAAAAAAAAATCAATTGTCAACTACGTAGCTAAAAGTATAAGCCATCATTCTCAAACAGAACTTGAGGTCTCGTATTTGCGAAAAAAAAACAGGAAAACACTACTCCTTTGTGTTTCCTATAATTGAGGAAACACATAGCGTTGACATTTCTGATGATACATTAGTTCTTCCTAACCCAAAATCTCCAGGAGCTTCTACGGCTAAGACCTCTAAATCATTTACATTTTCTTTTGATTTCACACAGTACAATGTGCACTAATTAGTTACAAAGGCCTGGTGTATTGTCTGTTTGTGACTGATGCACCAAATAACTACAATATTGATCTCTTGTTGACTGATTCGGGTTGAAAATTAATGTAGTCTACGCTATATTGTGTTTTTATACTCATTGATTCATTTTTCTAAAAAAGAAGAAAGAAGATGTTTTGTTGATAAAATGTTTTATCGTTTAGTGTGTTACATCGCTGCTGTTTCTGATGCCAATTAATACAAGTATTGATAATTACTTTGCTACTTTCTTCAACCCTTACCTACCGCCCGAATGTTTCCAACTAAATCTTTGAATGAAAAATAGGATGACATGGAATTTTATCAATATTTCTTTTAATCCCTAATAGATTTCTAGATCCTGATTGATGTGAAAATAATTAATGAATTATGATTAAAGCTGAAATAATAAATGGTAAAATAAAATGGAAGGTGACAAATCGAGTTGAAGTAGCATTATCAATAGCAAATCCACCTCAAATTTATTGTAAAATTATTGTTCCTATATAAGAAATTGCAGAAATCAAATTTGTAATGACAGTTGCTCCCCAAAAAGATATTTGTCCTTAAGGTAATACGTAACCTAGATAAACTGTCGCTATAACTATAAAAAAAAATGTAACAGCAATCATACATGTTTCAATTAATATATAAGATCTATAATAAATTCCTCGCCCAATATGTATATATGTACCCCTATAAAGGGGTAGATTCGGATATTTGACAGCTTTTAATGAAATGAATTTCATTCATTCATTTTCTGAAATAATGTCTCCATTTATTTTAATCGGAAAGTTCAATGTATGTAATTTGTTATGATAACCGAATAAGCAATTATTCTTTGATACCAGAATTGTAAAAAATCAAAATCTAAAAAGTGTACGAATGGTTCCCCTACATAACGGATTTCTCGATCCCGACATTTTAAAATAATATATTTCCTCGGAGTTTAGGTGTATGCAGATGGCTGAGTTCATTCTACAATTGACGAATAATTTATAAAATTTTGTCTTTTTCGTCATTTCGTGATTTAGTTTTCCAACAAACTAACTGTATTCCATTAAGGGTAATTTGCTGGTAATTTCTCGCAACAGGAATCGTTCATATCTCATAAAATCAGTAACTCCATTTGGATGGGAACAGTCATTCGAGAAGAATCAACTCACTAATAATACCTTTTATGGGAAAATTGAAAGCCATATGTGAGTCTCTGGCTGTAAATCATCATAATGAAGGAACTATAAAAGCTTGAGTTTTATTATTGACCTTAGATGAAGCAGACCACCTCTAAGAAATATTTCAAACCACAGCCGAAATAAAGATTGGCCGGAGATAAAATCAAGAGATGCATAGAAATGTTCACGATGACTGTGAAGATTTCGGCCACTTGAAAATATTACAAAAACTTGTTTATAGTTTGTACGTGATTTAAATCTAGGCGAGCTGGACTTTTTTATTAGATGAAATATAAAATAAGGCATGTGAAAAAACCTCGGTCAAAATTGTATTAGCTAGTTAGCATTCAAGCAGAGAATGGCTGCCAAAACTACTGGCCTCTTTGATGGTTATTTCACTGGGATTAAACCTTATATAAAAACTGAAACCAGCCTCAAATAGGTAATAATAAATGTTTTTCTAAGTATTGTTTGCTTCTGTAGTTGTGGAAATGTATATACAAATTGAAATAGGACATGTAATATCGCAATTCTTCAACTAATACCTTCCATCATCAACTGATTGGAATATATTCATTCATAATGATGAATATTTCAATGGATTCATTATCTTTTTCTATACTTTTTCAAATATGATCCTCACTCGAAAACTATGAGAGATACGAAGATAAAATGGTTTTTATTTTTTTGTGGCTTTATTTTTCGGAAAATTCAAGAATAAATTATACTACGACATTGCCACTTTTTGCCTGCCACATAATGGTGTTTTCAGATTTGCTATACGACGTTTTGTCTTCCGGTCACCATCATCAAATCTTTTTCTAATGGGCGCTACATTGGATTCTTTCTGTTTTGGATACACCCAGATTTTATCTTTTCAATGATGTATCATAAATTAGTATTGTTTTTTGAAAAATTGGAGATATTGAAAAAAATTTTATTCTTTCCATAATAGACTTTGACTTTAATGTTTCTAAATTTGACTTTCAATTTGTTGCACTCAATGACATCAAGTCATTGAATTTTTGGAGAAAAATGGCTTTCACGAATGAAGAAAAAAGAGGGATGATACAAATTTATTACAAATACTATAGAAACAGTAATGGGACATCGAAAATGTATTTGAACTTGTATCCCGAAAGACGATAACCACATTATCGACGATAACTATATTCACGTTATTGGATCAAAATCTCACAAAATTTAGGTCATTTGGAAAGCCGAGGAAAAAAATTTGGAGACAGAATGGACCTGGAAACTAAAGAAAATTTGATAAATGAGGTACGTATGACGTAAGTTAGGCAATATGTCATCTTTAAAAATTAATAATTTGCAGATAAACAGATAAACAAAAAAATTGCATCCAGGTGATCCCAAAATGCGAGTTTGGTAGTTGGCTGATAAAAAGATCTGACTTCCCTGTTTTCCTGGAAAATGTAATTTGGACAGATGAATGCACTTTTACGAATTCTGGGATATTCAACCGAAATAACGAAATAACACATTTGGAGTATAAACAACCCCCGGCAGTTCCGAGAAATTCGACCTCAAATGCGATTTAGTATTAACGTATGGGCAGGAATTCACAGAGACAGAACTTTGGATCCTCATTTATTTGGCATAATTCTGAAAGAAGAAACCTTTCACCAGTTTTCAATGTCGATTTTCGAAAAGTATTTGAATTATCTACCTTTGGCTAACTATAACAACATCTGTTTTCAAGATGAGACAGTACTCCACCGCACACTACGGGTACGTATTTACCTGACTGAAAGGTTTGGTGGTAAATTGATAGAGTTTCTTAATAATAATCTTTATTGAAATAGGAAACCTAATATACATATCTATGAGAGTATTAATAACACTAGCAGAATGAAATATGAAAAAATGTATGTAAAAAATTTAAATTCGAACAATTTGAGATTTAAAGTAGCATTCAGCTAGGCAATGAACATTACATATAAATATTTCAGTATCATATGTTAAGTAATATTGAAATAGATAATGAAATATAGGTAAATATATACATTAAATCATTATTGAAACAGTGATATTTGGTTTCATAACGGTTGCAAATACCCTAGTGAACAAATAAAAACAATAAATGATAGCCAATGATTTACCAAATAATTCCACATAACAGTGCAATTTATATTCTATTACTTTTTTTTTATTCTTTAAGTGCTCTTTTAAAATGTTTCAAATTTTATATTTTTTTATTTCATCTGGTAATTCATGGAACTCATGGAATCTATTAAAAATAACGAATTCATGGTACTTCCGAATGCCGGTCTGTTTATATGTATATTATTGAAATTTCTTGTATTATAATTATGAATGTTTTTATTGAATCTGATGTAATCTTAAAAATTTTCTAATGCCATTCCATTTACAATTTTGTATACAAGAGTCATTGTAAAATAGTAGACTCTACTTTCAACTGATAACCAATTCAAACAATCAAGCATACTATTTATGGGAGTACGGCGGTTTGTTTTCTAGATTACTCTCATCTCTTGATTTTGTAGTTTTTGTAGCATATTCAATTTATTGAGTTTGAATAAAAATAATAATGACGCACAATAATCAAAGTGAGGTTGAATAATGGTATTGTGAACTGTTACTTTGGACTGCATTGACACATTATGTGCTATTCTACTGAAAAAATATAGTTTCCTTATGTGAATAGGGAATAATGGGCCAGTAAGGTGGTCAGGAAGGTCTACAGACTCAAGTGTTATGGATAGATTCTTATGGGGTACACTGAAAAATAGAGTAGGTCAAAGCAAATTTCAAAATATTGAGGACATTCAACACAGCATTGTTAGAGAGTTTGGAAGATTGAGGAGGAGGGAAACTAATAGTGCAGTGGATAATATTCGAAAAAGGGCAGCATTTGCTGTGATTTACTTTTGTCTTTACGTTTTAGTTAATTATTGATTAATGTTTGTTCAAAGTTCTATTTTCATTGAAAAGGACACAATGTCTAATTTACTTTATACACACCTCATTTATAAATTGTTCATTGTTGATGCTGTTTCCGTGTTTTTTCATTGGCATTTCAATCGAACCAAACTTGGTATACAAGTTTAAATACATTTCCGATGTCCTAACACTGTTACTATAGTATTTGTAATAAATTTGTATCATATTTCTTTTTTCTACATTCGTGAAAGCAGTTTTTCGCCAAAAATTCAATGATTTTTACAATAACAAAATGGCATTGAGTGTAACAAATTGGAAGTCCTCTTCACGAGGAAGATCAAAGATTATCACTTGGTGCTCGAAACAGGTGTTGAAGTGTTGAAATAATGGTTTAGTGTTGAGATAAAACTCATATATTCACATTTGATCATTATTCCATTTTTCATATGGAGGTTTTTTGTACACAGGAAGAAAATAGGTAATTTGATATCAACAGGAATTAATAGTTGTTCCGTAGAGATTGTTTATTCCTCTTTGTGCTTGATAAATTATAAGACAAGGATATACACATATTCTTCAACCATTCAAATTCCTTTGAAGGTTTGATATCTACATACAGGCTGATTCACGGTGGGTGGTACACGAGATCAATTTGAAAATTCAACGAAGAGCATATTCGAATATTCTCTACCCACCTGAATTATTTTTGACAATGCGGTGTTACCACTTCTATTGGAGAGTAGTAGCAACTTTGATTTTTCAAATAGAACACCCTGTATATAATATTATTTTTGAAATCTACAATGATTATTTCAAAATTTGTTTCAATATATCTCTGTTTTCGAAATATGAAATAATTTGATTTTTTTTCTTTGGAAAGCATATCCTCCAAAAATGCTGATATCTTTGAGTAATATTTCTTATTTCGGTACCGAAATTTGGTTTTGAGTTAGGTTATACTAGGGGGCTTCCCACACTTCAGAAAGGTAATTATTTCAAAAAGAACACCCTATATATTATGAAAAATTTTGAATACTGTCGAAATTTGCTTTCTTTCTATGTATACCATGTAAGCAGGCCATGATTACTACTCGACATTAACATTGCGACATTCTCCTATGATATTGACATTTTCGACACTTCAGAATTTTCAAATACTTCCAAAACGATGGAACTAAACTATTCAAATGAAGTTCTTATGAATTTGTTTATTATTTTTGAGGAGTGTGATGAAATTATCAGCAGAACATGTAGCAAGTTGAAGAAAGGAATCCGAGTCTACTGATATTGAATCTCAAGAAATCTAGTCAGTATATAATCCGGTATATCCCGAAAAGAACATCCTAAAATCGTCAAAGCACACAGGCTTCATTTTATTTTGAAAAAACTTTGAATGACTTCCGATTGGAGTCATGTTTTCTCTCAATACAAGAGTATTTTGTAAAAGTTCGTTCTCTTCAATGGAATTTTCATTTATTGTTATTGTGACAATCTGTGGTAGATAATTTTGTTTCGTATGAACTTTGTACGAACTTGGTATGAACTTTTATTCGCTAATGATTATTCCGATACATGCTATGTCAAAAAATAAAATGAATATTATTATTATTATAGAATACAAATGTACTTAGTTACATTCAATTCCATTTATTTATTATCCAGCTGGAGCGTACATGGTCTATTTTTTAACTACCCAGTCTTTCATCAAACACCATACTCGTCATTAGCTCAACTGAAAATATAGGGGCTGACTCATTTTTACGAGCTTTTGAAAAGGATGTAATAACTCTACAATAGCCTTACTGCTATCATTCAAATCCCCATCCAACTGAAATGAGAACGAAAAAAAAGACGAGCTGCGTGTAAAGAAGACAGGCCCGTATCTTGCGAGAGAAAAAAAAATTAAAAATATGTTGGGAAAATATACTTGACTAAACTACCATTACTTCTTTGACTTGGAGGGATAGTGACAAATCAGATGTGTTACAGAATTTCTGTAGTGTTTATCTGTAAAAAAAATTGAATCTGTTGTTATTCGCGATTTTTCTCTGTGTAGACACAGACAAGTAGCTATGTTGTTTAAGGTTGATATATGAGAAAAATTCACAAAAATAAATGAAAAATAATATCGCACACTTCAAATTTGAGTCATATTTTCCCAGAAATTTAAATAGGTATATGTCTAAATTTTTTTCAGAAACAACCATCTTTATAGTTTTTATATTTGAATTAATCTACAGACAACGAATGAAGCGTCCGAAGAAGGAAGAAAATTATAGTATTTTTACAAAAAATGTTGAAAATTGCTCTCAGACAGAGTCACTGAATATAATTTGGCAGAAAATGTCAGAAATGAGAATAGATCAAGGTCTTTTGTGACAAAAAGTGAAACAATAGGAAAGGAAAAATTTAATGTTAATTTTTGGTTCGTGGATATCACAAATGATAATGGTACGTAGACATAACATATAATACGTTAGAGGCCATGGAACTAGGAAATTAACCAATTATTAATGATAAGGTTTATTGGACATCGAAAAGAATGTGGCACACTGGCTAACAATACACAATTTATTATTAATATTGCTGAAAGTACTAGCAAATTATGAATAATCTCAAAATGAAAAGGAGAATATTCAGAAAACATATATTGGAGGAAAAAATTTATTGTTGATTCTTGAATTAACTCAATTCCAATTCCATTTGAATTCATCATGAGAGAAATTGAAAATTGTATTTACTTTTTCTAAGAAACATGAAGCAATATTGGACAAACTTCCGTCACACTCGTTACACGATAATGTATAACGACCAGTTGAGGAGAAGAGACAATTGAAGTTATCACTAACAATACAGATCCAGACATTAACAGAAAACTGATGATGATGACAAGTTATTATGATAGCAAAATGATTTTTCTCATTTCAAAAAAAAGTAATCTCATCCGTGAAGAAAACGTCCGAATTGTGGAGAGACAAAGTTCATCCGTATTCGAAATTCAAAAAGTAGTGCATGGTAACAATGAAAATTATCCCCCACCAAATAACTTGGTTATTAAGGCAATCATTATAGTATTCGTTTCTGAATGATCTTTTAATTCTTTTGGACGTGGTTTCACGTTTTGGGGTGCTACAAAAACACAGAGGTTTTTTAGCTTCCTCTGATTATTCTTGAAAAATACCAGTTTGGTCTGTCTGGCGATTAAAATATTTCGCCTAATCTAATCAAATCAAATCCTCCCTTTTCTTGCTAGACCATTTTGTATAATTAGTATAAAGAATAGTATCAAACTCATCTAGCTTCAAGATAATAAGCTCATAATGTGTGATAAGCCAGCATATTTTCTAAAAATTGTGCTACTCAAAATTATCATTTCATAATATTTATTTTCAACTTAATTAATCAGATTGAGACAATGTAAGAGAAGATTTTGACGAACGGACTAACGATATTTGATAAGTTGACAGCTTTCATGACCTATCTGAAGACACTATCACAATCTTCAAACCGAAGAATACTAGATTGAAGACTTTTCATGCTCATGTCAGTTTTTGATAGAAATTGTGATATTTGTAATGGTTTGTCAGTGTGTTGCTTTACGTAAAAATCGGAATATCTCGTTAAAGAGTGAAATATTGATAACGAGACGAGAATGTGTGAAAAATGACTACTTTTCGAGGAAAATTAGCCAGGGACGTTGTCGAATATTCCGACAGCCGTTTCTTGGACATGAATAACGATGTTGTGTGGCAAGTTCGAACATTATATTTCAAGAAATAATCGAAGCTTTTAATAACACTCAAGCGCTTGGTATAGGTGGGATTGTATTACAAGTAATCAATAGCTTCTTGACTGGTAGCTCTGTCTCAAAAATATGGAAATTCAACATCCACTTCCATTCGGGTTCCATCAGGGGAAACGCAGGGATCCCATATAGGCCCACTGCTGTCAAATTGTGTTTATCGGACATAGAGATTTATTTTTAAATATTCAGAATTTCTTATGTTTGCTGATGATCTCAAACTATATCGAGCAATTATTTGGCTGGAAGATGCTGATTTAGTTCAAAAAGTTTTCGAAGGCTTTTTCATGTAGTATAGAAATACATACAGAAGACAGAAATACAAACATTCATAAAGTGTTAAACGTAAATATATTACTTTCGCTAAAATTAGAAGTCCAATATTGTTTGAATATACAGTGTGTCCAAGATAAGGATCCTAAGCATGGGAATCTTAGTATCTGTTGGAGATACAGCTTAGGTTAAATTAGGAAAAAGTTGTGTTCTTTAAAGCTCATTTACATGCCGTTTA
>WOGP01009989.1:0-10493 GCA_015342065.1 Leptinotarsa undecemlineata
GCTGATAAGGTTATACTTTTCAATATACATTATGAGTCTATTTTTAAGGTTTTTTCGAATATTTTTGCAATAGAAGAGATTATTGATATAGGTCTATAGTTTTTAGTTGCATTTTTTGGTCCTGATTTATGTATCGGTTTGATAAGAGCTCTTTTGAATTGTCTTGGGCAAATACCAGATATGAAAATATCATTAATTGGGTATGATATCTGTTTGCACACATCATCTGCTATTTCTTTTAGCATTTCGGATGTTATCCCATCAAAACCAGAACCATCAGTACCATAAATTCATAATGAGTTCATGAATGTCTTTGTTATCTGTTGGTGTCAAAAACACAGTATGATTTTTAATATTTCTGACTGGCTCATAATTTACTTTATTTTGTTTGTATGATCAGCCCCAACAGCCGTGAAGTAATCTACAAAGGCATTCGAGATATCAGCGTTTTCCACCTGAGTTTTATCATTTATTATGACTTGCAGGTTGTTTTTTTGAATGTGTAACTTCATTCACAATATTCCTGACTTGTTTATTATTATTTTGGTTCGTAGATATCATATTTTTATAATATTGTGTTTCAGCCGTTTTTATCATCATGTTTGAGTGGTTTCTGTAGTTACTGAATTGTAGTTTTAGTTCTTTATTCAAGGGGTTTTGATTCAGTTTTTCATACATATTATCCCTGTATAGTGTAGAATTCATTATTGGCTTTGTTATCTTTTTGTTTTTCTATGCACTAGTTCAATTGTGTTTTTACTTTTTTCATGGCTCCCAATATGTTTTCATAGAATAATTCAGTTATTATATTTATATCAGTAATTTGATAGAAGGTTTTCCATTCTATGTGTTTAGTGAAAGTTTTTAATTTAGTGTAATCTACTTTTTCAATAAATTGTTGATTGTTATCATTATCTAGTCTTTTATTTTCTTCCAAGTTAAGATTGAGAATAATAGGATAGTGATCTGTAATAGGTGATCTCATTACAAATGGTTTGAGGTTATTTTCTATGTTCTTGATTTTCACAAAACAGTGATTTAGACAACTCATGCTGGTACCTTGAACCCTTGTATAGTAATTCATAAATGACCTCAAACCATATTCATTCATCATGTTGTGATAATTTTCACTGTGATCATTTATACTTTTTAGATGTCCAATAAATACATCATAATCAAAAGGATCTTTAGAAATGTTCCAAATACGATGGCAGGAAATTCAAAACCATTTCTAAATCAGTTGAAGGGGACCTATATATAGCAGTGAGATGAAATTTAAGATTTTCATAGAAAAAATTTACTGACAAAACTTTTATCTCTCCTATACACTCTACTTTGTACCTAAAGTTGATTGTATCTTTCATGTACATCAGAACACCATCATTTTTGTTCAAATTCCCTTCATTGTGAAGCATTTGTATCCTTTCATTTTGTAAAGAAGAAGATCTTGTGTTTTAAAAGTTTCGGATAAAAAAATTATTTCAAATTTGGTTTGCAACAAGTTCAGAATGACCACTAGTTGATCAATTTTTTTTTGTATATTCCTTATATTTGTATGCAAAATTTTTAGCTGATTATTATTTTTCTCAATATGACTGTATGAATCGGCCACATCAGTTATGGTATTTATAGGAAAGTATTTACAGTCACTGATTATGGATCCATTTTTCCACTAAGTACTAGCACTAGAGATAAAAGTGTAAGATTTTAGATATAATACAGTAAAACTTATTATTATATTCAAATGACTTTAAAGCATATGACCTGTTTCGAAGAGTTCATTTTCTCTGAGTTCCTCAGGTTTGTCTGTTTGTGAGTACTACTTTCTTTGCAGTTTCGTTGAGTGATTTGATTATTGGTTTAGTTTTCTTTCCTCGTTCTTCATTTCGTTTTTAGTTGGTATTTGGTAATTTCAGTTCAAAAGTAAGATTTTCATTGTTGAACTGTACCTGTGTGGATATTTCGCCTTCCTCTATCTCTACTTCTCTTGGTGAAGGTGTTGTTGGTGCGCTGTTTGATTCAGGAGGTGGTGGTTGAATGAAACATTCGTCAGAGGTGTATTTGCTCCACTTCTTTAATTCTGATGCAGTGTATGCTACTTCTTCTATTATTAATTTGTCTACGCTAATATTTGATTTTTTTGAGATCTTCTTGCCTCTCTTAAACTTTCTGTGAGAATTTATTTTTTCCCTTTTAGTTTATAGCTGTTTTTGAAAATATATTGTTCCTTTAAGTTTGCTATTAGTGATACCAGTATTGGCCTATTCGGTCTATTTTTATTCCCTAATCTGAAAATATTGTTGATATCTCCAATTTCGATACTTACTTCAAGTATATTAGTGATGAAATTGATGCACTTATCTGTGAGCTCTTGCTGCGTTCTTCTTTCACTTTCCTCTAATCCATATATCACTATATTATTTCTTCTATCCCTTTTTTCCGTTATCTCCGGTTGAGTTTCTAGCTCTTGATTTTCTCCCTTAAGGACATTTACCTTTATTCTCAGAGTTTCTAATTCTACTTGAGTTACTTTAAAGTAGGAATTTGTTGTTTCTTTAATCTTCTGTATTTTTTCAGACAAGTTTTCATTCACTTCTTCCACCAGAAGATACACATCTCGAAGCTTAATTTCGGTGCAATCTGTTATAATTCTGTGAGAATTGATGAGTGCAATTGGTCTTCGCCTTATCGAGCAAGAGGTGAAAAATGACAGTATGTTTACCTTTCTAACTTACAACAGGTGTAAATCAGTTATTTTCCATCTAAAACATAAACCTTTTCAAGGAGTTCATGGGAAGACAATCTCAATATTTTCCAATATAAACACAATAATTTTATAGGTATAAATAACATATATTTTATAATTTCATCCGAGTGTGGATTTATAGTTGAGGGCACACTTCAATTACATATACTTATAAATACTTATCAAGCCTAATCGGTCACAAAATCTCTTCATATCTGCAGTAAAAAAAATAATTAGAAAAGCAAGAATTCAAATTGACCGCGTGTGTATTGACCAAAAAAATTGATCGTGCCTAAAGCGGAGTTGCCAAGTGTATTGGTTTTTAATATCCAATCACAGATCTGATGATCCAATTTGACAGACGTCATTTTTGTTGTTATTGTTGTCAACTCGGTGTGAATACAACTGTTACAATTTTCTAATTAGAGAACGTTTTTTTTTTTTGTAAAAGGTAGGATTCGGCGGGTACCTATTTTGCTGCATATTCCGTGTCATTATTTTACATCCCGAAAAATATTTTTCCAGGTTATTTTTGGATTGATATGTTCTGGAATAATTCTACATTTCACCGTACATATTTTTGCTTCTCTTTTCAGTCACCAGACTGCTCCTTAGCCGAAATAAAATAAAAATTAAATCAAAACTTTCATTAGAAAGGGCACATTGTTGCATACACCACAGAGGACGCTGACTGACTGGATGACAATATGGCTAATATACCAGTAACGGTTAATTTCTTGATTTTTCGTGGGTGGCATGAATGCATAATTGATTTATTTTATTAGGGTTCATGTTAATTCGAAAACCATTTGAAAATACAGCTCATTTAATTCTATTCAGAATTATATTTAGATATAACTTGTGCTATATCAGTTATCAAGGTAGATAATATTGTCTATATTTATGCTTAATCCGTGGATTCGAGTGATATTATTATTGTATATTCATTTGTTTACTGGCTTTATTCTTGGAAAAATGAATAAATGATTACAAAAAATTTTAATTGATCGTTTATTTTCTCGGGAAAATGTAGTACCCATATCACAATTTATTGGTTTATTCGGCATTGAAAATGAATGTCATATCGGATCCATTCTGCTTGTTTTTGCAACATTGAGTTTCAACTTTTCCTTAGCTGACAGCTCGCGTAGGAACAATTCGTGTTTTCATCGAGTTCCGTTTGTGTATGTTTCAAAAGTGTTTCGAAGATATATTTCGATATTGATATGGTTCATTCTTGTGCTGATTTTAATCGTGCAAAAAGGCACAAGAAATCAGAAAGCGCATTGGTTTATAAGTGAGTTAGTTCATATAATGAGTTTAGGTTCCCAACGGATGAATGATGAAAAAAAAATATGTGAAAGTATTGAAAAGAAAGAACTACAATCCTTCTACTCTTCCAAAAGTGAAAGATTCAACAGATTACCCAAGCGAGCCTATAATGCTTGAATTCAATAGTTATATTAGAAAGAGGTACGTATGTAGGAATCGTTTTTTTTAATAATATATTGCAGTTGTATAGATTAAGGATTATAGAATAAATTGAATATTTGGAATGATTCTTTAGTCTAGTTTGCTCTTTTTTGATTATCATAACTGTATTGTGATCTATCGACTTTGTGTACTGATTTCAGATATATAACTCATTTCCAAACATGATTTTCCGTGTACAGTTTATTCCATGTGGCGAATTTTCATTAATTGAAACGTTAAGGGTTCATATACCCTTCCATAATCAAATTGATAATTATAGGCTCCGTAAATGTCACGATGGGGCAGTGTTGATTATTTCTATTGTTCCTATTGGTCGATCGAACAAGAAACGGGAATAGGGCCGTGACGTCACCACCCTAACACATTCAATTTTTGATAATTAAATACGGAAAAACTACGGTACTTAGAGATATGAACCAAAGTGCACTGTTTTTCAATTTTAAACTTCTATCAAGTGAACTATGAAAAGAAAATCATAAAACAAGCCCATTCTGCTTTCTGCTTCGATAAGTTCGTTGAAGGTTTAAATGCACACCAATATGTCTTGGCACAATCGCTGGAATGGCAAAGACTGCTCCTCAAAAGCTTGGAATACTGTTCCGAACCAGAAAACTGTACGAACCTCAGCAACTTTTGATGCTTCATGAAGCTCAAATCAGACCTTTTTTGTTCTCATTGTTCTCAAGTATGGAGGTCTGCCCCCAAATATACCCTGAAGTTGCTGGATTCCATCTAGAAGAGCCATCCGCTTGATTGAAGACGCGAACACCACGTGTAACCTTGATAGCCTGAAACATAGAAGAAAGGTTGGAGATTTGTCTCTCGTCTATAGATACTTCCACGAGTGACTTTACATATTTGATTCCACTAAAAGCGGTACCTATCAGAAATACTCGACGGGCTGTAGCTTCTCATCGTTTTGAGATTCAACACAGTACACCTCGAACTTCACTATTCAAGAACTATTTCATTTGGAGAACTGCGTTTCTCCTTATGGAATTAATCTACTGCGATTCAGATCCAACGTGAATCGCTACTTTCGCACAGGCACCGCTCGGAGAGCAACTTAAGTATTTTCCTGTAGTGCCTGCGTTTTGTCCCCAAAAATATCATCAAAAGTCAAAACTTACACATTTTCATCTTTGTTGAACGTTATTTTCTCCCGAAATATTACTCTTTCAAGAAACTATTTCCTAAAAAAATCAGTATTAATGTAATGCGATTATATAAAAAATACTTCGTGATGGATGGTATCGAACGCGCTAAGAACAAAAAAATAGCACCAAATATCAATTGCACTCACAAACTTCCATTTAAATGGGTCAGTAGAAATCTATCAAAACTACTCAACCGTGCATATACTGTCGTTTCTAGTGAGTTTTCTCTTTAGTTTTAATTTGAATTTCAAAGTAATCATTTTCTTCTTTCCAGCATGGCGTATCAGTATTTCCTTACGAATGTCACGTTTTCATCAATACATCAAAGAACAAATTACGAAACAAAGTCCGCAACCCTCCCGTCCGGAGGCACGTCCAGGAAAGATAGAGAAAGAAAGCACCCTTTCCCTCTTTTATTTTGATAGTCCTTGGGCAAGAAAGATACGTTTCCTTGTATAAGAACTTGGAAAATCGGGTTTTTATTTGTGTACATCAGTGTCTTTAGACATGCTGCCATTTTTTTATCCGTTATAAGCTATCATTACAATTTTGAAGTTAAGAATAAAAACAGAATATAAACACAATGGAAAATAATCTATATATAATTTGAACGGTGAAGTGTTGCTACTGAGCATTGAATAAAATTTTTTTGGTGACATTCATCAAGCACCCAGAGACAAAATGCATTGTATATTGTTGGATATTATTAAGATGAAGAAGATGCATTTTCTAACCTTGCTCTAAATAAAATTCAGGACAATTCTATAATAGTTGTCTGCCTCACTACTACATCACTTCTTGGAGGCTAAGAAACAGTGTCCTTCAATACTAAATGCTTCTTCGTCTACATAAAAAGCGGCCTATTTTGTACATACTCAGAAACATTGTGAAAATTAGAAATAAACAAAAAAGTCAGTTCGATGTTTCTGGTATATTTATCAATACACTTCACAAATTAAATGTATTTCCTAACTAACAACCTAGGACTTACAGAAACGCCTTCAAATCGAAAGAATGTGGTAGTATTTTCCTTGAATATTGAACCTAGTAGTATCAACTAACTCAACTGGTTAAGGCGGATTTCACCAATGGTATTCCATAACGTAGAACTCGTAGTTACTCGCACTGCATAACAAATATAACTTCCAAGTTGTTTGATATGTTCAATAAATTTGAGCTAATTGTCAATGTGAATACCTAGAAATTTGGATTGGTTCTCGTTCTTAATCAGTAAGTTATCACCAAATGGCAGGTCATCAAGATCACATCTGAATGATAAAATGTTTGTTTTAATGATATTGAAGGATAGCAAATCAGCATCACACCACTCCTTGATTTTTTCCATATCAGTAGATATTGCACTATGTAACGCATTTGAGTTTTTGTTGTTCCACAATATCGTTGTATCAGCAGCGAAAAAAGTGAGATTTCTAGAAATGCCCAAATTTGCAAAGTTATTGACATATAATAAGAATACGATGGGTCTTAAAACTGATCCTTGTGGAACATCACACAAAATTTCCTTTTTTTCTTCTGAAAGTCCTGTTGTTCTTACCATTTGATTCCATCCTGGAAAATAAGATTCAAACAATTTCTCTGCAGCAGTATTCGTGAAATTTTCTCAGCAAGATCTTATGATCAACACAATTAAATGCCTTAGAAAGATCACAAAAGACCGCAGCTACTACATTACCATAATTAAACTTTGAATAAATGAAGCAATTTGAAGAAATGGAAAAAAATATACACCTAAAAATCTAGAAGTTATAACTAGTTAAATAGATTGATTGACACCCGAAATACGAGATGTTTGGAAAAGTAAAAGACTGAAAAACTGCTTCATTAGGGAATGAATTGGCTGAGAATGACCAAAAAGTTGATCTCTGGACCTGTTTATTGAAATGATATCTGAAAAAAAAAAAGATTATAACACGAAGACGTCTGCTGCAAGCAATGAAATGAAGGGACAGTGAAATCTCGTGAAGAGAGCGTGGAATACTAGAGGTGAGCAGTTTATGGAGACTATATTGTGTCTCAAAGAATATTATGAACTTCCACATAGCTCCTATTAAAACTATTATATGTAGAAAAATTGTTGATGGATGTCTAGAGATTTGAAAGAAATGGGGTTTCTGAACTATTATTACTTGAGTAAGAAAAAATTATCTTGAGGATTGAAGTATTACCACCCGGCATCATACTCCATTTCTGTTTCTGCTTCGGAATGCATGTCATAGCTAACACCCAAGCCTCAGGACTAACAGGACGAAGCAGGACGGAAAAGGGGCAAGCGGGACGAAAGTTGCACCTGTCAGTCAGTCAATCACTTGAGCCCTCCCCGTCAGGCTACTTGTATCGATTTGTCAGTCTCAGTTGAAGGCACCGACAACGGTCTGCCTGCAGTCACTGCAGATTCAGACATCTCTATTTTAACGAGAAGATCCGCAATCGGGAAAGTCGTTCTTTTGTATTTGTTTCTCTATTGATTGAGGTACGAATTTTGATGAGATTGAGAATGCATGGCGAGGTTTTTGTTTCGATTGTAATCGATTCATCGAAGAGAGGACTGAACAATTTCTATTTATGGGACGATGGAATTGGTACTTGATTAGGATAGAAATAGAAGGAAGGAAAATTGGATGCAATATTTTGTGTGATATTTGAACCAACCAATCGATCAATTGGAACCAGAGAAGCTACCTTAAAATTATTAGGTAGAAAATTCGGACTGATGACATTCTGTTTCAGTTTTTGTTTATTTTGTCATTTGATCACAAAATAACTTATAGTTTTGAGGCCATGGAAGGTATTTCCATGACCTCATTTATAACCTTAGAATTGATTGAATAAAATAATAAATTGCTAATCATATTAATCCCATTGTGACAAGAGCCAGTGGGTCTCTTTCAGTGACATGAAGGCATAGTTTTTTGCAAGGATAAAGTGTATCGTCTTCCATACATTGAGAAGTTGAAGTGTTTCTACCTGTAACTTCGAAGTACATTTCCCTTTTTCCATTTCTTGTAGTTACGAGTTTGGGTTCAGCTTCAAATTAACTGTCTTTGGATTCACCCGAAGATCTTTCTTGAATACTCTGGTCTTGAATCGATTGATAATCACTGGGATCACTCTAACTTTGTTCCAATTCAAAATGTGGTCTAAAGTAGATTAATTTTAATAAAATTCATTTGGATAATACTGTTTTTTTGAATACTTGGGTTTCAACTGTTGTCTATTTCTTCTATATATTATTCCTTCCTGCTCAGCTCTTACACTATAGTCACTCTCACAATTTTTCTGTATAACTCTGAGTGGTCTGTGAGGTTCAAGTATTTTGATTAATTCACCACCAATATGATATATTTCATGATCTAGAACATTTACTGGCACTTGGCCGGAGCTTCCATGTATTGAGAGAAGTCGATATATCTATGCTTTGAGGATCCTCATCAAACGTCAGGAATAACATGAGGTAAACTCAGCTAGGACCAAATAAGCAATGGTTCAACTCAAAATAAAGTTGAACAACATTGAAAAGTTCTATATTTTGGGAAAACAGATTCATGCCCATTATTTAGAGTTTTGTTGAAGTTATTTGTCCACGGACAAATAACAGAGAGGTTATGCAGTTTTTGTCTATCGTATATCCACATTGGTGTGTAGGTAAGACAATGAATTTATTGATATTTTAGAACCCTTTCTCTGCTTGAATAATTTGTCACCTATTTATCCACCATTACCTGCTGATCTTTAAAATCTACGTCTACTGTAGAGATGACATGAATGTGAAAGTTTCAATATCAGCATAATACGACTGTATGCAGTTGTTTCACCACCTTTGACACTACACTACTCTTAGCTGTCTATGATTCCATAGACTGAAGTCTATTGAATGGTCAGTCAGTTCATTAAGATTAGTTAGACAAGTTAACAACAACAGGCAACTAGATGCCTATTAGAGTGTGGAAATAAGTGAACACAATGATATTATGAGTAACGATGACGGACTTATACCAAATAGCATACTATATAGCTTGTTGAAATAATATTGTTGGTGTAACTGATTAGTACATAAGGACACATTGCAAAAATAAATTTAGATAGCAATATTGTGAAATGAATTTTACATAGCTGAACTTGTTTCAATACAGTTGAACACAATAGATAAGGCAGAATTGTAAAATTAATTTAGGTTGGTATACCTGTATGGTGGGTACACCTGAAGGGTGCACCTGTATAGCATATATAGCGTTAGTTTCTAGTTTGATCTTCCTCTTGAAGATATTCACTTGGTGATCGAAACACGTGTCAAGGTGTCAAAAACAACGACTTGGTATTGGGGAAAAGACTCTAGTAATTGTCATTACTACACCAAAGGTTCCAAACAGTGCATCATAGAGGTAACCAACTCAAACTAACCTGAGTTACCTAGAGTTGGTAAGATTCTTGGTATGTATTGTTCAAAATGTTGACATTCAGATCGCAGTAGAATAACACAACTAGTAGTCTCTTTTACCACGTGATCCACCCGAATTGCCGGGAACCTTCAACTGCTCCTAAAATGAGATTCTCATCCAACGCGTTCAGTGCTGTAGTATCGAAGGATGTGACGGTACCACGGACAACGGATTAGTTATAATAATAATCGGTCAGAAATTGATATTGTGTTTCAGTTTATTCGCTGTTATTATTATTATTTCTTGTTTTTGTAGTTAGTCATAAGTAAATTACTACAAAATATTCTATAATAACCTTGAATTTCGTTTCGAGGTCATCAAAAACTTTGTGAATGTATGAATGAAAGTAGTGGGAATGGACTTTCTGGCTGATTTTCACTATGTTCTGATCTTGTAGAACAAAACAAATTCCAAATGAGTTCCACGTGAACTGCAACACATTTTGTACTTTTATCACTTGACATTTGTCGAGAGAAGCTGTAAATGTTAAGTAAACCCAAAAATAAAACTACTATTTTCAACATGCTTTTATTAGCTTCACCTATATGTATGTATGTTTGTTTGTTTGTTTGCTTGTAACTCTCAAGCTCGGGATCTGTATTTGACAGACATTATTGCTTGATCTGCTCGCGAGCAGAT
>WOGP01009990.1:0-10492 GCA_015342065.1 Leptinotarsa undecemlineata
ATGATGAGTTTGTTATGTATACATGAATTGATGACAATTAATCGAACTTGTTTTTTAAAATAAAGGGGATATCTGTCAAAAATAACAAGTAACTTTTTGTTAAATTCAATCTAAATATGCACTTTTTCAAATGTTTTCAAAAAAAAGTTGAATTTGACAAACACTGAACGTCAGTGAGTCGCAGTTAGCCACATCATTTCAAGTTAAATTCAAAGCACAAGCAAGCGCCGAAGTTAAACTTCATTGAAACTTTTGGAAAAAAAAGTTTTCCATATGGTGCGCACTTTAATGGTGACACTGTATATTCACAAATATTTTCACAATGCACGATATTATCGAACATATCCATATGGGAAATACAAACATTTTTTTAACTAGGTACAGTTTGAAATGTTTATTAAATGAATTTTCATGTTTCTTTTCTCGAACTGAAATTGGCAGATTGTTGAATGTTTCCGCACAAACTCTACAATGTGCTTTATGCGAAACCAATTTCAGAACTAGGTATAGGTATAAAAATCTTTTTTCGGTAATCGTTCGGGAGGTACCAACTTTCCGAACGATTTTCTTTCGAGAAAGTATCATTTTTCCGACCTAGTCCGGGAAGTGACTACTTTTCGGGAAAATCATCGAAATATCGACTGACAGCTATGACATGAAATTAGTTGACACATTTATGCCATTGAATTGTGTGCGGAGAGATTGGAAGAATTCGACCTCATACACAAATCAATAAAAATATTTTTGGAAAGTCAAGCGGCTTTGGAAGCTTTTGGCTCCTACCGAGCAACGTCTAAATTGGTATCATATTGCCAAAACCGAGTCTCCTCAATAAGAAAACTCAACGTATTGTATTTGGTCTGGAATCCTGGCCATACTGGCGTGGAAGGCAATGAGGCTGCTGACTCCCTTGCAAACAAGGGTGCTGCAAGCAGCTTCATCGGACCAGAACCTCTCATTGGCATCGCTTTAGGCTTTGGCAAACAAACTTAGAACACCTGGATGGCAAAAAGAGTTATAGATTTCTGGCAGAATCCTCTATTATTCTCTCACTCGAAGGCGTTTATTCACCCTTCGAAGCTTGATATTAAACTTCAAAATGGCTCTCAACTTGCAGGTTAGGGTGTGCTCACTGGTTTTATTTCAAATTGTGGACTCATATGAAAGAACAAATGCCTATTCGGATCGAGTTATCGGCACTTTATTTGGTTCAGTAGATGAAGGAGTCACAGAAGTGACAAATTGTTTCTGTGTGCCCCATATAGGGTATGATGATCAGGTTAAGGCGGAATTGACTTAAGCTATGGATGTTTACAAACTGAATCAAACGGTTAATTTGATTGATGAAGTTACTAATCACGCAATTCACGAGTATTATTCACGCGAATGCACCGATCCTGTTCACCTGATTGTGGACACCAGCCTACAGGGTAGCATAATGGGTTTGAAAGCCTACGTTTGTGCATCTTTGGGAGTTCCTAATAGTAAACAAAGCTATATGTTCACGTCGATTTCTGTAGATGTTACATGCTATGATCCTGAGGTGTATGGATTGCAGTTGGGTTAAAAAACAATGGAAACTGGGTCTGGCAGACCTAGAAATGTAAACCCAATGCTGGATTTGACTCAGGTCGCTGAAGCAGGAAGCAAGATGACTGCTCTCTTTGATCAGGTTCTTGGATACGTAGAAGATGTCCTAGCCAATAGAGTTCTACCTAACAATACAGTTGGAAGGTCCCTCCTTGATTTAGTGAACTCGGTACCACATATGAGTAACGAGCAATTTTCGGTAATGTTCAACAGTAATGTCGAAGATTTGTTGATGGTAGTAACTTTGTCGCAACTAATCAAAACGCAGTTGTAACTCAATGGAAAATTTACACTGTTGACTTCACTTTGAATATTCTGTTTGTAATTTGTACTTTTTTTCAGAATAACAAAATCTACGTTAACTTTTAGAAGGAACATCTGAATGTTATAATAAGCATGAGCATTCTGTAATAAATTGGTTGTTGGACTACAGTAGGAATGAACTACAATGTCTAACAGGCCTTCTTACAAATCACTGTCATTTGAATCATCATATGCAGACTGTCGGAAGACAGTGTGTATCGCCCCGCTGGAGACTGAATTAGGTATTTAGAGTTCGGCGGAGCCGAATTTTTTCCTCTAGATGGATTAGACATGAACAATTATGCAGCAGAAAATGTGAGTCCTTGTCGTTACAATCTATATGCACTTTCGAATCACAGTGGATCTATCTACAGCAGACATTATACAGCATTCTGCAAAATCACTCACCAAAATCGCTTGTGAGTTGGGATGATGCATACATCCTCTTTTATGAAAAGGAAGAAACAATTTCGCACCTTTGAGCATTTTGAAATGTTATTCTTGTACTGTTGTTTTTAATGTTATAATGAATTAATTATGTAAGATTTATGTTATATTATACTTGAGGTTTGAATTCAATTTCGAAAATACATGAAATTATTTGACATTTTCATTTTTGCATGGTTCTTTTTCGCCATTATCGCATTAAACAATGGAAAGCAGCCGAGTGAGTTTTTAAAATGTACCCCACGAAACTTACAAAAACGAGATTTATTATTATTATTTATCAATGTGGAACGGCAACTGTACGTTCTTCTTCGAACTTCAGCAAAAGGCATTCAAATATACCAAGCATATTGAACAAATCGAATCCTTTTATTATTAGTAATTGCTGTTTGAATTTTAATATTTATTACGTATAAGAATTGAAATATTGGAAATATTTTTCTGCAAAAAAATATTATGAAATGTGTCCCACTATTCTATACGGTCGCGAGAAAATTGACACCCGACACGCCTGAAAACAATTTTTTTTGTGTATTGCGGACTTCGAAAATTATGTCTACTCGCCAATAAAATTATGTTTTTAGGACTTGTTAACACGTTCTCGAAACATTCGTGAAAGTCAGAGGGGTCAGATTTCTGAAGATGTCTACATAATAATTTTTTTAAGAAAACAACTTTGAAATCCACCAACCAGCTGATGACTTGGACAATTAAGGAGTAAAGTTGCTTTATTCTCCATAGTTAATTATAGTTATAGTTGATTTCATTCTGTCAAAATGCAACAATATGAAAATATACTTAACTATTACATTTATTAATTAACTATTACATTTTTTAGCTTTCATCGAAGTGTAAAAAATTGAAGTTTGGAGGAATTGTTTTAAATTGTTCAGAAAATCAGTTTCTTTCAATCCGTTGGTTATGGTGTGTTCTTCAGAATAATCAGAATAAACCAGTTTTTCTCCAGTTCGTACCTTTCAAATATAAGAGATGCAAAAACAGAGAAAATGAATAATAATTTCTTTTGGTTGCATCCTATTGAACCCGACAATCTAATCAATGTCTCAGAACTAAACGCTGTGAAGAATGCACATGTTTACATTAACTAAAAACAAGTCAGTCATTGTTATTTTTAAATCTGTTTATTTATGTGTACCTACACACTCGCTCAAATAATTTATTTTTACTGCCATCACTGGCTTCCAAACCAGCTAGCGTGCCTTGAATATGTTACCGAAAACATCTCTCAAACGAGAAAATGATACTGTAATGTACCAGATGTAGGTCAGTCAGACTCCTTGCGCAATTTAAATTATTTTTAAATCTCGTTACGAGTATCTGGTCGTATTATCCGAGACTTTTGAATGCACATCGTGCACCTGCCAGATTGAGCGTTCATCTTGTAGAAATCTCACCGATATTATTTTTTATCCGCACCGTGAAGCATAAGGTGTGACATACTTTGGTATAAGGATAAAGAAATTGACTTACCTAGATACTTATCAGTCAAGAAGATTATTGAATTCAGAATTTTCCCTGTATAAGTCGCTGTAGTGAAACAAAATGAGTTTCAGAAATTTGAAGCATTGCTTTTACTTGCCAATGCAAGAAATGTCAAGTAATAAGTTGGTCTACTACATCATATCCCAAACATAATCTGAGGCTAGTTAGCAAAAATACATTCCTCTAATTGAAGACTGATGCTCATCTAGAGTTGATAACATCATATGCCTCTATAAATTACAATTATAAAAAAAAATTATAACAAAAAAATAAGATATATGACGGAATTGGCCGATACTTGATGAAAATCCATAACTAACGTATTCAAAAAACAGAAAATACTCAAATGAACTCGCACAAGTATTTTGCAGACTTTTCAGCCTGTCTTACAAGACAGGGGTTTATCCTTCTTGTTGGAAGATTGCTCTCGTTAGGCTTATTCGCAAAAAGGGCAAGAAAAATCTTCCAAATGACTATAGACCAGTCGCTTTGCTCTCAGTGATATCAAAAATCATGTAGAACACAATCATGTCGCTGGCTGCTTCTCAAAAGCTTGGAACACTGTTACGAACCAGAAAAGTGTACACACCTCAGCAACTTTGGATGTTTTATAAAACTCAGATCAGACCTTCTTTGGAGTATTGTTCTCATGTATGTAGCTCTGCCCCCAAACATGATGGATTCCATCCAGAAAAGAGCCATCGGAGCCTGATTGGAGACGCGAACATCACGTGCGGCCTGAAAAACTGAAAAAATTTTGGAGATTTGTCTCTCTTCTATAGATACTTTTACGGGAGGTGTTCACGTGACTTGGCACATTTGATTTCACCGAGAGCGGTACATATCAGAAACAAGCGACCGACTGTGTCTGCTCATTGTTTTGAGGTTCAACTCAGAACACCTCTAACTCCACTAGTTAAGAACTCTTCTATCTGGAGAACATTCCAAATGGATTTAATCTCGTGCGATTCAAATATAATCGCACAGGCACGGCTCTATGAGAGCCTTGAGGATTTTCCCGTAGTGATTGTTTTCTGAGATTTTTACTAGTGAGAATCTCAGAAATGTTTTTGAATACGTTAAACTATGTTTGTTCAACCAATATGTGCAGATAGTAAGGACTCTTTTATAAACTTTTTATAGGCTTTCAAACTTGAGTCCCTGTTCTGAATAGGGATAGAATTGAACTGTATAATGGCAGTATAAGTAAAGCTCCTCTGGAAAGTAGCTGTCAAATGATGTGGCATCGTGAGTAAGTCCTTGCCCTTACATTAATAGAATATGTATATCTTCTTCGATAACATAATTTTCATTTGCCATCATCTTATAAACATACATGGATTTTTCCATATTGAACCATTCTAACTCTCTCAATTTCTCAGATACGTGGTCATACCGACGTAATCTGTAAATGAAACGTTAACAAAAATTCTGAATCTGTTGAATCTTATGTTTGAAAAATGGTCTATTGCGATACATAACATGTTAAATTTGTTCTGGTAGCTTATCAAAAAAAAATCATGTCTTTTCAAGATTTCAGCATTTTTCTGTCATTATTTCCACGTAATTGATTTATTTGACTATCATACTTGCTACTCTATTTAAAATAATCTCCTCAGACAGACTAAAGAAAACCAGAAGTCGTTTGCTTTTATACCCTTCTTCTGAACCCCAATACCAATAATACGAAATCAAGAACCAATTTTTGGGAAACAGAGGTTTTGGATTTCTACTCCTCTATCTTAATACATAAAATGTGGGAGTCTTCCAAAGAAAGAAAAAACTGGAAGAAAGGGCCCTCTCGAAACAGCTTGCTTCATATAAACATTGAATTTTTCGAAAGAAAATACTTCTACATCAACGCTAAGTTATACGAAAAACACTTTTGTCTATTCCGTTTGTATTCCAAATATTCGTAATGGAATCGAATCAGATATAATTCACAGGATTCCTATACAATATAAATAATGAAAGAAGTGAAATTTCACTTACATGGAACAATGTCATTCTCACTGGTAGATATCCGATTATTCGCTGTAAGGAACATGCCTTATTAACCCTTCAGCACCAAATACGGATAACATTATAAGAAAAAACACTCATTTCGTTCATGAAATTACGACTTTTTTCACGGAATCAGTTGAATCCACTCATGTCATCGAAAAACCAATTATTAATACTCATGAATTTGACCTACATTTTATGATCATTAATATCTTGTCTCTGGCTCTTCCTCTTCGATGGTGTTCTAGAAATACTGGTCCTCGTAGACCCATCTATTTAAGAAGAGAGACCTTATTTCAAATAATACCAAACAGATCCCCAATCTTGATGAAATATGAACTCATTATTCTTGTAACAATCACTTTATTCAAGAATATTGCAACAATAACTTTTTTCCAGAAAATCAATTAATGAAATAATTATTGATAATTTCTACATTCAACAGACGATTGCTTATTTTCCATTACAAGCATTGAAATCCAATTTCTGAAACAAAGAAGCTTGCAATCGTTGAAGAATGGTTTTGAAAGTAACAAAAATCATTACTTTTGTACTTGAAACATTGGGTTTCTGCAAGACACGCAGTAAATGAAGAATATCAACTTGAGGTTCTAGCCACTGTGCGTCAGTGAATAAAAAGAAAGAGATCAGAGTTGTGAAAGAGCCATTCTTCATTAGGAAAAATTCACAGCCGACACTTCACTAGTTATTTTGGCCCCAGGTTCCTACTCACATGATCTAGCTCCGTGTGTCTTATTTATGTTACGGAAAAATGAAAAAGTATTGAAAGAAACCACGTTACATACAATTTTGAACAATGAAACAGAGTAGGGATGGTGGTGAAAGAAAATCTTGTAGTTATTTTGACAAATCTCGTATTCCCAGAAAAGATGTCCCCTATGGAGATAACATTCCTCCCAATTGACGGTCTCATCCTAAAGTTTCTATATCTGTGCCGAAAAGATGTATGAGTCAGAGCCCACATTACCAGAACTCTACTTTCTTCCCCAAGCTACTCATGCAACCCTTACTGGCCATGATGTAACCAAAGAATCCGATCCTGAGTTTACAGAGGAGAATGTAGACTACTAAAGGACCCCAACAGTCCACCATACAACATCAGAACAAGAGCTTCTCTAACTCTTGATCTTGTCAGCAATTATAAAAGACAATGTGATGCAACCAGGAAGCGCCCCTTCAAGAGCAGAATATCCCACGAATCTGCCTTGTACTCAATTCTCAAGCAGCCTGGGCAGATCAGGGGAAGTTGACTTCACTCTCAACTGAAATGTCCTTAGTACACGATAGGTGGATACTCCAGAAGATGGTTGACAGGTACGATTGCAGTCTGGATGGCTACAGATTACCTGAGAGGATCAAGGGTGCGTCTCTATGGAATGCGTCATAGAGGACCTACTTCCCAATCCCAAATTTGTGTTGCTTACCTACCTAACAAAGGTAGATAAAGACCCAACACCAATCAGGTATGAATAACTTCTTTGATCAATTACCCAAACACCAAACTGATATTTTTGCAATCGACGCGCGTTTCGCTAACATAGTTAGCATCCTCAGGAGAAGAAAATTGGTCTCTGAGAAAGGCGCGTCGAGTGCAAAAATATCAGTTTGATGTTTGGGTAATTGATCAAAGAAGTTATTCAACTTTCACACCAAAGGTTACAATCCCATAGTTAACCAATCAGGTATGTCAACCTTGGAATGGTTTATTCATCACAAGGAAATTTCGGGATCGGATTAAGATTTAAGCGTCTCCATGAGTCTCGCTCTTGCCAGGTGACCTGGAAGATCAATGAATAATTTAACCGGCTTCATTAAAAAGCAGGATTTATTTGGTCGAGTTTGAATAAGTACTCTCGAGGATCTTGGATCTTCCTCATTTTGAACCTATAAACGTTTCATCACTGTTTCAGATAATTGGCTCAGTTCCTGAAATTTATTTTGAGGTGTATTTTGAAACAGAGTATCCCTTATTTCTTTTAGGAAATTCACATTTCCTGGCCTAATACTCATTAGAATAGAAGAATAGAATAGTTTATTGACTACGTGATACATTTGAACAAATATTTGTAGCAAGTCAAAACACAAAAATTCTATGTTTTTCTCAGTTGAAACTGAAGCATCAAACGGAAACGATATATTTTAATGACGTTAGTGATCTGAAGTTGTTCAAAAACTGATCATTTGATACCATACTCAAACACATCGAACAATATCTGCTTACCATGGCCACCTTGTAATATTACACAACTCGTACGTTTTGATTATTCTGAGTCAAGGTGGACTGGTAATTCAATAGTGTCAGTGAGAATGCCGGCAATGGTCTTAATTTACAACCAACTTTTAGTTTTTAATAATTTCCAATTAACGACGTTCTAAATTTTCAGACATAATATTACATCGTCGCTCAGTTAATATAAATCAAAATAAGTGGAAAACTGCCGTCGCTGAATTGAATAGGTTTTGGATTCGAAACTAGTGATGTCATCCTCGATACATAAAAGGAAGGTCATTGAATATCAAATTAGTTGTCGCTCAAGACAGAATGACCAAAATTTACGTACAAGAACTGTTTTTGTTGATTGTTGTACTCGTAGGTGGTCGAATGTACTTGGAGGACATATAAAATAATACAATACTCCTTCTTGTAGAATATACTCGTATTAGTGTTCTATCGTTTTTCCTGAAAATTACCAAAAAAAAAGAACTATCTGTGATGAACTAGATGTGATTTATGTAAATGTAGGAAGTTGAGAAGGTACAGATGGCTGGAAAACATTTTCAAGTTCTGATTTAGTGAAATATTAAGGTTGAAAAACTAGAAATGATTTAAAAATACAATTCACACCTACCCCTTTGTGGTGTTAACTTTTCAGATAACAATTTCAAAGCATTATCACGAAAGTCAGTTTATCTATACTAATATCTATTCTGATGGATAAATGAATGTATGTATGAAAGTTTGTGGCTCTTTCAAACCTAAACGACTGAACGGATTTAGATGAAACTTCACATAAATACAGCTTATATATCAAAATAGCATATAGGCTACAATTCACAAAGCTTCTATGTAATTTTGGATATAATTTATCGATAAGTATTAGGAAAGTCGGAAAACTTGTTGCTCCGTGAGCGCTATCTTGGCGTGCGCTGCCTATACCGTTGGAGTTACACGCAGATAATGTGCCGTCATATTATTTATCTCAAAACTTTATTTGTATAATTATGAAACAACAATAAAAATCAATTGGCGCTCCGGGGCGACTTCATTGATTCCAGTTGTGCATTTGCTTTTTCAGCTGCAGGAAAACCCGAAAAACCTGCAGCACCACATCATATGAAGATATTGATCTGCCAATATCCTCTCTCTTATGGAACAAAATGTAGGGTGTCTCCAGAGGCTCTCGCCAGAACACTTCGTGACACGACTATCGTCAAACTTAAACCAGTCCGTTTCATTTTCGAACAAGGCGTAATAATGACCAAATTCAACGCCAGAATCTCAGTGAACAATGACTGCATGGATATTATAATAGTGGTCTGCTAGATTGAAGTGTTCATCTATTTCGAACCTTCGAAAAAGTTTGGTGCTTCCGTCAGAGGTTGAGTCTTGTTTGAAGATCATCAGTGTTAGTTTTTGATTAACTGGTGCCTCAGTTATACTTGTTTCCTCATAACAGTCAGTTAGTTTGGCGCATGTTTGGCAATAGAGTTGATCATCACCTGTTAAAATTTCCATTTTCAGATGATTTAACAATAAGCTTTGGATGGACTGATTATTAGTCATATTAGGAAACGCTAGTTGAAGTTTTAGAAATTCACAAACGTTGTTGATACCTCTTGAACATTTACTACAAAGTAAACAAGTGAGGATTTTTCCAGCAAAAGATTTACAAACAGAAGACGATAGACTGTACCAAATCAGACCAAGCGGTCAGGAGTATTGATTTTGCTGTTGTTTTGTCCACGAAGAGTATTCAACAAGAACCCCAATAATTCAGAACAATCCTCGGGATATGTATATATGTATGTATGTATATATGTTTGTGGCTTTTTCAAGCCTATTTCATAAACTTACATGAAAATTTTGCGAGGTATTCAAAAATGTGAAAATACAGGGTGTAACTGAATGAGTGTAAAACATTTAAGGAGGTGATTCCTCATAGAAAAAAAGATAGGGTCTTTCATATAAAGCAACTTCATTGAAGCATCCCTTGTTAAGATACAGCCCCTTGAAGGGGATACATAAAATTTGTATAACAATTTTTTTCACAAGCACTGAAAAAGTTACAATTTTGAAATTAGTCTGACGTTTTGTACTACCAAAAAGACAAGCCATTAATTTATTTGGTTTACCCATGGTTGTAAGCGGTGAAAAACGCAATCCCTAAAATTTATTTGCAATGTCTTATTATTTGTTTACCATTTAAAAATTTATTTCCCATAGCCTGTTTCATTCTAAACAGAAAATGTCTCTTAGGTTTTTGCCTAAAATAAACGAGTTCGCAGCAAAAAACTATTTTACGAACAACTACAGAGACACATCGTCATAAATACGAACTGGATTTTCTGTTATTTTGTAGTTAGTACCTGCATTAAACGATTAAAGGATAATAAAACTAATTTA
>WOGP01009991.1:0-10492 GCA_015342065.1 Leptinotarsa undecemlineata
CAACAAACAACAACCAATAAAAAAGCAATTAATACGTCATAGTGGTGGGGGGAGGCTTAGAACCGGCTCAAATCTCCTACTCATAAAACTCGGTTAGTAAAAATTATCCAATACGAACCGCCAATTCTTCATTCCACGTGGACTAGTTTGTAGCGGCATCATTTCTCTGAATTGGTTTTTTTGGCCTTTGAGATGCCGATAGCTTAATAAATAATAAAGATTACTTCGACTATAGCTACTGTTAACCTAATGTGAACAGAGTCCAAAGATCCGATATTTATTAAGGTACGAAACTACAGAGAGTGATTCGTTAGGTCGTTTTGAGAAAAACGTTTTCATGAACATATGTCCAGAGTTGCTTCGTTTCTGATATACAGGACGTTGAAGTTTAAAGGAAACCGGTATTTATAAAATATCATAAATATCCTCACATCGGTTTGGTTGGTCCAGTGCCGTCTCAGTGGCCACCACAACCAACAATTTTGAGAAAAAAAAAAAAGAACGTCACTGACTCCTTTTGTAATATTTTTTTTTTATATTAAGCAACTAAAATGCAACTTTTTCGTTGCTAGTGTTTTTTTCATATGAAGCTTTGTTTTCGAGAAAAAAACATTTCTAATAACTGTCCATGGACACCACAAAATAAAAACAAAAAGTAAATAATAAACAATTTCGACCTTATAGTAAATGAGCAAAATGTACACCTTCAGAGGAAATACACAACTGCAATCAATTTGATATTGACTGTCTGACAGTTCAGAAATACCTGGAGTATTTTTATGACATTGCAATTGTCAATTTTTCGATTCCTCAAGTCATTCCTATTTAGTACAGGAATTTTATGAACAAGAGCTTTCAGATGACCCCATGAATAAAAAACTAGAGGACTCATATCAGGACTGCGAGCTGGTTAATTTTGAGGTACTGCACGTCCAATCCAGCGATTAAGGCTAGGTGATGTCGAGAAGCTGACGAGTAAAAACACTGAAAAGAGCCCCATCGTGCATAAACCACATGTTGCCTCTTACGAGTACCGGCACTTCTTCTAACAAAATGGGTAAATGATCTCGCAAAAAGTCCGTGTAGAATATACCTGATTTTCTTGAAAGTAGCAAAATAGGCCAATCAGTTAGCAAGTATTCTTACCGAAACGTTCAGCGAAAATTGTTGCTTGAAATGAGTTTCTCTAATACCGTGGTGATATTGTGAAAGTTCATAATATCATCTCGTGAAAAATTTGCTTCGTCAGTAAATGAAATATTTGGTGGTTATTGTGTACCAACATATGAATCAACCACCTGCTTGGATCCCCTTTATGAGATATAAGTATAGGAGGTTTTTTTTTAGAACTGTCCATACGGTTTTTGGGATGAATTCCAGCTGCAGTGCAATCTTCCTGGTACTATTTGAATGATTTTATTCTATCGCATCAAGTATAGCCTCTTCTAGTTCAGCCGTTGCATTGTTACAGTTTCTGGTCTTCCACAACCTGCTTTTTTATCAAGTGTTCATGTTTTACAATATGGAATTACTGCGTTAAGATATTTCTCCTGGTACATTATCCGTGATTCTTTTGCATTTCCATTTGCTAATCCATAAATAAAGTACATTTCAGCGTTATTCATGATAGAATTAGTGCTAATTGATAACTCTGACTTTTACTAATATGACAACACTATCACTGTCAGCTATCTAGTCTCCAAAGTAGGTGTTCATGATATTCAAAGTGGTTTAAATTTTTTTGTGTCGAAAACGAAGCTAGATGTGAAAAAAACACAAGCGACGAAAAAGTTGTAATTTCATTTGATTAATATAAAAAAACTGCAACAACCAGTCAGTGATGTACTTTTTTTTCCCAATTTTGTTGACTGTTAGTGCCCACTGAGATTCCACTGGACCTAATAATTTCAATCTAGTTAGGACTAAATAAGCGCCTTATTACTTCAAATAACTGTTGCAAAACTCAATGAAATCGGTGTAATAATAATTATATTATTTCATAAACACCGTTTTTCTAAACTTCAACTCCCTTTATCCCAGAAACGAAGTAACTCCGGACATAGGAACTTTTTTTCTTAAAACGACCCAACGAATCCTCTGTAGTTTCGTACCGTAGTTAGGAAACACTCTGTAGAGTAATTTTTTCCGACTGTTACAAAAAGCATTAATTTTAGGTGACCGTTTCTTGTTGGGTAATAGGCAAAATAATCCATAAATCACTACCTTCGAGGCTAATTATTTTCAATCGAAAGTAAGCCTAACTCAATCAGTATACTGATAATTCGCTTTGATATATATAGTTTTCAATCAGGGTTCCTATACAGGGTGTCAAAGTTTTTCTAAAAATATCGTTCTTTCATAATTATTTTCGCCGATGTTGATTAAACTAAGTGTTATGAGTAACGAGGGGCTTCTTTTCATGAAATTAGATTTTTTAATTTCAATTCCAGTGGCATCGCAAAGGGTTACTTGATTAATATGTTTATGGTAAAAATCAATGTACGCCACTGTTTTCGGTAAATTTCATATTATTTGAAATAGCTAAACTTAATCGAATCAAAGTTCAAAAATGTGTTTTGATTTTGGTAGTCATTTGAACAAACTTTTAAATGAAAATCTGTTTGAATAGTAGATGGATGTAGATGGATCAAACTGCTAGTTAACAGTATAGGTGATGACGAAAAATAATTAAATCAGATGCTCAGATGAGAATTCGATTTGCAATACAAGCATTGAGTCTCAAGTAATTTTCATTGACTGGTGTCGATGAAAATTACTTGACAAGTGATTTAAAATATCTCCTGAAGAAATAATCCAGAGGGCTCAAGTCTGTATATCTAGGTGGCCATAGTTAAGGTCTCCCTCGACGAAAAAATTTATATTTTTCAAGATTTTACTGACTGAATGAATGACAAATTATTTAGTAGATGTATCTTCAACATGATGGCCGTTATCAATTGTAAAAGTTCGGAAATTCCTGTTGGAAGACCCTTTACATATTTTGGCATCTTCCTACGTGAGTAATAGTTATTTTCATCCCATCGTCTTTGGTATGAAGTGGAAAAGAAGTATATACGATGACGAAATATGAGAATGTAATAATAAATATAATATATTTCATAGATATATTACTATGGAACTCAACTCACCATCTTCACTAAGGACCAAAATGAAAGTGAATAATGAAACATGTATTGATCTTTTAGACTCATTGCTTTGAAGCGATATGTATTGTCGAATCAGGATCCTTACCGACCAAACTTATTCGACCGACCAAACTTATTATTTCAGCTGAATGGTTCGAGTAACAGAAGAAGAAATCTAGGAAACTCTGCGAAAAACAACTACACCGACATCTGCAAAGCTATAAATTGGGCAAGAATTGTGTTGGTACAAGAATTGCACGTAAATCTCTAATTGAGAGGAGTCACAAAATGAAGACCTATCCAACATGAAGCTGGGCTATAACCGGCAAAATTATGGCGATAAGTCGTAGGCAGCAAGCTGCCAGAGAAGCAACACAAGAGTGAAATTTACCTTCGATTGATTTTTGGTGATGTGAACTGTATCGGCGTTATATTCGGTGCTTTCCAATTGAGATGCTCCCATTCATCCATATTTAAAAAATCATCAACTAAATACTTATATTATGTGGAGAAAAACTAAGGTATGAAATTCATTACCAAAACGTATAGAATTTCTGTGGATTACTAACCATGAACCGATCCTGAGAAATGGCAAGAAACCATTCAAATCACGAATCGGTTTGTATTACTCGGGTTCGTTACATGAGAAACGTGACTCATAACGAGTAGGCTTAACCACCAAATAAAAATATCTTTGCGCCAAATAAAACAATTGAATTATGGAGATTATTATGCGCGCACCTATTGCGATGAGTTAATAGGTTCTCATAATGTGAACTTGAACAATCACTTCTTTTATTATTGAAGGAGTAAGGCCGTTTTTATATCAGTCACTGTTCATAGGTGAAGATCAAGTCTTGATGATTTTTTTAATAACAAAATTGAGGAACATGGTTTTCACTTTCTGAAAAAACGGTCGGATCTTTACCATCAAATACCTGAAACATGTAGATTGATTAGGAAAACCTTCATTTTGTATGCTTCCTGATCTGAAATTCCGGAATGTCGGACAGAAATCATACACGAAAGACCTTAGTCAAATAATTAGCTGCAATGGAATACTATCAAGTCCCAAAGACGTAACTCCAGGAGCACCTCAAGGTTATGACCTGGAACCACTGTTATCTTTTAACTTCGTGAACGACTAGTCTGAATTCTTTCCTGAGTGTCTTATAACCATATGCATTGACGATACAGCAATTAGTGTGTCAGAAAAAACAACGGAAAACGACAACTATTTCAACCAAATAATTTTTCAGGAGAGATTTTTGCAGTGATTCATACAATGAATGGTATTCAATCAGCTAGCGAAGTTTAAGAAAGGTCTCTGGAAGAAAATCTAACTTACAGCCGTCATTTTCAGAAAGTTTGCAACAAAGTTGATTCTGCATATTGTTGTAAATCATCCCTTGAAAAAATTAACATCGGTCGCAGCTGGTCTTCGTCAATCGATTGTGACTTGGTCATGGTGGTGCTCAACTCGACTTGAGCTTCGCGATAGTTCTAGAAGTCGTATCGCTTCAAGAGACTTCCAAAGACTTTCCTATCGGCTTCAAGAGACTTCCATTACGATATATTAACACTATCAATACGCAGATCGAGAAAGTCTAGTTGAAAGTACAGTACGAAGTGATCTAATGAGGCGATAGACATTTGAATGTTAGTATAAAGTTTCAGTTGTTGTGTTGTCAGTGTAGCAGTGAAATTTAGTTGAATATAATTGTACAGTAGAACCAATTATTGTCAAACCCATTGGAAAAACGTAACAATATTATTCAATCAAACAATTTGGATTGTTAAATGTCTACTTTTCTATAGCTCATTCTCTCATTAACTTCAATACTATGCTTTGGAGATGTGCCAGGGACTTTCTCAGGGTTTTTGTTAAACAAAAATGACCAATAAAATTGATATTCAATATGGGTTTTCAAGATAGTGGTAGACAAATTTTCCGAAAAGAGGGCCCTTTGACTGCACCTTGTGTTACTAGATCACAGACTAACATGGAAGGTGGAAAGAATATTTGAACGATATAGAAAGATAGCACTGGTGTTGGCTTATCCCAACTTTGTGAATATATGATAGTTAAAACGAGTCCTGATGAATAACTTATGCACAATTGTGTTCAATCTTTGATAACATAAGCATCTTTGACATAGTGTACCTAACAAACCTAACAAACTAGATAGACACATGCTTGTTTTGGAACAACGGTAGCTTTGCGAACTACACAAATTGCAGATTTTTCAAACACCTTTCAGTTTTTTAAAAAAACACATTTGAAATTACTTCTTTTACATCTTGTAACAAAAAGGAGGATATAAGAGTGGGACAATTCAGATTGGAAATTCATCAAGCTATGACGGATTACGTAGAATTGATAGTTTGAAGGATAGTGGAGGAACGAACACTGAATATGTTCAGGAACCACTAGACATTCAACACTAACTTCACGGTTCGATACACAAACGCGAGATAATGCTTGACAAAAATACTTTCACCCACAGTTCGAAAACCATGGGGCGGGAGCGAGAACATACTTTAACAGCAAATTTATAATACAGAGACCCCATGAGAAAGTTAGGTTAGGTTAGTTCAAAAGTGAGTGGGTCTATTCGACCTTCCAGCGAAACTCGCAAGGGTTTATTGTAGCTCACACCTATTCGCACTCGACCAAATGAACCCAGCTTCCTAAAGAAGCTTAGTTTGTATGATGAATGGTCTTTCAAGTCAGATGTTAAGAGTACGGCTCTGCTGAACTCTAAACCTGATTCGGCCTCCAGCGGGGAAGGCACAAAGTATATGCTATGCTGTTTCATCGTTAATGAGGTAGTCGGATAGTCAAGGTGCAATATTCCCACCTTGATACCCGTGACAACCTTCCCATATGAGGGTTTTTGCACATCACCTACATCTGAGGATGCCTTAAATTCAACCGTGCAGGGCTTTTTCGTCTCTGGTTTTGGTGAATCATCACTTGAGCGCAAACGTTTGCTAAACCTGCTCATGGGGGGTTTGTTCCTCCACCTGAGACAAGGTCTCAAGAATTTGATGCAAGGCGGTTTCGTAAGGTACCCCGCTCTTGGGGAAACGACTCAGTCGTTTCCTGGCTGAAACAACAAACCTTTTTTTTAGGTTCAGTTATTGGATCAGGAGTTGGAAAGTTGAGAAGCTCTCGCTCTTGATGTAAATTTACAGGAAAGTCAGTTGGAGTCGTAAGCTGATATCCATCTCCTCTGTAGACTCAGGGTCAGAAATAATTTTTAAAGTTTACTCTGTCCATGAAAGTCCCACGAGTAGCTAGGGAAAGCAGGTCAATCACGGCAGAGCTCCGCACTACCGTGACAAGGCGATGCTACGACGAGAGGGCGCCGGGTATCTGGAAGGTTTCGTAGAGACAGCTGATAGGCTCATCCTCTCAGGCTCATCCTCTCATCACAAATACACACACCTTAGGATTAGGGCGTTGTTGAGGTGACATTCAGTTAGGGAATAACAAGACCACAAGTGATTCTGTCATCCTCGATTCCAGCGGGGCTAGGTGGAAGCAGGCATCCGCAGACCGGTTTACTCAACTTCCACATCCCAGGCTAATGTACTCGCCAAAAATAGCATGCACAGTGATTCAGGCAGTGAAAGATGAACAAGGGCAGCCAACCCGGCCCCATGAGGAAGTACTGAAATTCAATCTTACAATGCGCAAGAAATAATAATTTGGGAGCTCATCAGAATGAGTGGATTATTATTCATAAGAACCCTATGCTGGGTGCCAATACACTATGGTTCCAAAGGCAATGAAAAAGCTGATTAACGAACCTGCTGTGGGGGTACGAAAATTTTTGGTGCGGAACCAGATTGGGTAGTGGTTGTATGAAAAACATAAAGATTACTTGTATTGAAGGGGTTATATTTTTAGGAGTGATTCATTTTTGGGAAAGAAAGTTTTTGGCTTTCTACTACTTCATCTTGATACAAAAAAAAGGATAAGGGACTCTTCCAAAGGAAGGAAGGAACACTGTCATCCACTTACATGGAACACTGTCCTCCTCACTGGTATACATATATCTTTCGCCTGAAGACACTTGCCCCAAGGCTCATCAGTACCAAATTGGATAACATTATAGAAAATACACACAACTATATTTATTACTTCGAATAAATGTACCTGCCAGTACAGCAGATATATTTCTTATAACGATAAGGAACCCGTTAGGTAGGAAAACTTATTTTTGAGCGCTCATTGTCTATGAATATTACATTTTTTATGGTATTACTGAACCACTGTTTACGCTCCTCTTGGGTATTTAAAATCCATTGCAGTGGCGTTTTTTTAGATTTACTGGTTATTCACTCTCAGAAATTACCACAATCAGCAAGTGGTGTGATATTTTTCGTTAGTTTTAAATTTTTCAGATAATATCCAGACCACAGAACTATTTACGATGATGTATTTCCCATTTTTAACTTCATAGTGATCTAAGCATGTTTCTATGACATAAATAGATATAACATCAAACTTTGCAATTCCATAAATATTTCTGAAACAAGAATTCTTGATAAAATACTAATTTGACTCTTCAACAAATATTAATATGAAAGATATTTTCAAACATGTCAGAGTTTTGACGTGAGTGCAAACTGAAACATTCAGAAAGGAATAATGAATTATGTTCAGCAACAATTTTTCATCACATCTGACCGCCCGAATATAAAAGCTACCAAAAGGTCATAATGTGACATTCATACTTCCTACGGTCGATTTGATCCTTATAGTTTACGCGTCATTTATTTTTATCATCTTGAAAGTGTGCGGAATGTTTTCAATTAGGAATATTGGTTGAACAACAGGGGTATACATTTCAACGATAACTCATTAATATTATGAGGTTTATTCCAACTTGAATTCGTCAAAAATATTTTATTCCAATTTACGTTGAAACAAAAAACCTTAATTGTAAATACAGGTGATAAAAATTAGGAAATCGTGAAAAAGGTATTATTTTGAAATGAACTGATATGAAGATATTATTTTTATCTAGTAATTTCAAAGCATGAAAGTGAAACCAATACGTAATAATGACCCGATTCAACGCCAGAGCCACAGTGAACAATGCCTGCATGAATATTATAATAGAGGTGTGCCAGATTGAAGTTTTCATCTATTTCGAACCTTCGTAAGTGTTTAGTGCTTCCGTCAGATGTTGAGTCATGTTTGAAGATCATCAGTGTTGTTAGGTTGACTGGTGCCTCAGCTATACATGTTTTCTCATAACAATCAGTCAGTTTGGCGCATAAGGCTTTATAAGTTTTATTTTCAGATGATTCAACAATAAGCTTTGCACGGACTTATCACTCATAATAGGAAACACTGGTAGGAAGTCACATACGTTTTTGCTACTTCTTGAACATGTACTACAAAGTGAACTAGTGAGGATTTTTTCAGCAAAAAATCTACACATACAAGACGAGATAGACTATACGGAATCATTAAATCCAGAGCGGTCAGGAGTATTGATTCTGCTATTTTCCTTCTCACGAAGGCTAATCAATAAGATCCCCAAAAATTCGGAACAATCCTCTGAAACCAAAATTCCATAATAGTAGGCACTTAATTCTCAGAAATATTATTGCATTAAAACGAACACATTGTCGTCAGGTTATGATTCTATATATTTTATCATATGCTATTTAATTGATATACACGCTGCCGTAGAAACTTCCTATATGAATATAAAAAATTTTGATCATATTCTGCGACTAAAATTTATAAATGGCTACGTTGCATTGGGTTTATTTGGGTCAACTCCAGTAATAGAAATATGACCCCTTCTCTGTTGACAGATTGATCTGATATTTGGTACACTCATTTAGTTTTGATGTCAATACAATTTAATAAATTCTGTGTTATTGTAAATCGAAGATGGCCGCAGTTACAATAGTTAAGTACACTATGAAAATAATGCAAATCCAATAAAATGTATACACAGAACTTTGTCAATACAGAATCGGGATACAAGCATAGATCTCCCACCCCCAAGTCAAGATTTTGTATCGTGTCGAGGACTGTGTAGTGTTAAAATGGCTAAAAATGATATGTCGTTAGCGATACACAACTCCAAGTAAGGTAAAATATGAAAATGTGCCGAGAACTGTGGAGAGGTTTTATTGAAAGAGAAGATAATGATATAGTAATGAAATAAAAACTAAAAAATAATTTGGATGGTCCTGGGTAGCAGTAATCACACCAGTTTGCGCAGCAATCTATGGTATTGATCAGATAAAAAAATAATAAAATTGTTGAACGAAGTATTAACATATTTACTCGGGTAACGCACCGCCCAACGATTTTGTTATTTTTTTATCTGATGAATACTGTAGACTGCTGAGGATCGTGGTGTGATGACTGCTACCTAGGACTTCCAGATTTATTTTTCAGTATATTACCTACATCATTTTTTTTTAATGAAATCGTTTAATAATTTTTTTTCACTTATTTCATTTTATATCTACCTCTCACGTATGCTACTTTCAAAGTATATACACGTCTGTGAATCTGCAGATATTTGGAGTTAATCAAATATATACATACGACTTCTGGATATACCGAAAATCAGTGTTATACGAAGTTACCAGGAACTAAGTTGAACAAGAAGGTAAAGTTACGCTGCTGGATCCCACTGTACAGTAAGTGAAAGTAGCGATCCCTTGTTTTGTATCGTGAGATAACAATAGACTATATAGCATGGTTTTTACAATGAAAGTGAATAATTTTATTAGACTATGAGATAATTCTATTGGAGTGTATAGTCTATCCATTCCCAATTGGAACGGCAATAAAAATAAAAGCACTACGAGGGGTGCCCGGCAAATGGGAAATGTATATACTACCAGTGCTTTTATGTTCAAATCGTCCCTGGTACACTCATAAACATTTCTTACCTGTGGCCCGTAGTCGCCCAGATAGTTAGTAAACGTGCTATCAAGTGTAGTTGAGGAATTAAGGCTCGGCTAGCTGGACTGGCTGAATACTAATTTTTTGTCCGTTTCACAATATTTCTATATCAGTGCCGTGTGTTCGTGGGGTTAGGTGATGTAGTGAGTGGTTTTGCAAACCGATTTTTGAAAACTTTCTCTAGAGATCAATTACCCTAACACCAAACTGATATTTTTGCACTCGACGCGCGTTTCGCTAACAAGGTTAGCATCTTCAGGAGAGGCAAATTTATACTGAATCTAAAAACAAGTTTAAGCTGTTTATATACCTAGAGTTTTTTGTACCGATGTGGACTTTGTTTGTTAGATGATGATTATCCTAATTGATTTTTTGGTAAATAACTAGTGGAACC
>WOGP01009992.1:0-10492 GCA_015342065.1 Leptinotarsa undecemlineata
ATTAGATTATTATTTTGAAATACGGTAAATTAACATCAAAAATCGACGTGTTTCAGGATTATTTCTTAAAATGACCTGTTTAGCTAAAAATAAATTTTTTCCATATTTTACGGACACAGTGTTTGGTCATACCATAGAATATACAAAAGGCTTGCTAAAAAGTGGCTACAAAGTATTCTTATAGACTGTAATAGGACTTATCTACTAAAAATTTCATTACAGCCTTACTAAAAAGCTTGCCTGTCAAATTAGAGAACCTTATATCGACTGGCAGATGATTGTATATTTTAGCACCATTGTAAAATATTGAATCCTTGACTAAGTTAGAAGTGGGAATTCGAATTGAATAAGGTGAGGTTGCTGAATTATATCTTGATTTGTGTTTATTCACCAAACAATATGTCTCCACTATGAAAAGTGTAATGACAGTTAATATTTGATTATTAATAAATAGTTTTCTGCATGAGTCTCTTCTTACAGGGGTATCTTACAGCTCTTTTCTGTAAAATCAAGATAGAAGACAAAAGGGTTGGGCAGCATGCTCCCCAAAATGGTATCAAGCACGCATTTGAATGATATCATATTTGTTTTAGTGACATTCAGAGAAAGAAAATTAGCGTCACACCACATTTTAATTTTTTCCAAGTCAGAAGATATTAATTTATGTAGTTCAATTTCATTTTTCTCTTTCCACAAGATGGTGGTGTCATCCGCGAAAAGTGTAAAGTGTAAAGCTGCTAGATATGCTGATCTTCGTCTAATCATTTACATATAATAGAAAGAGAACAGGTCCCAGCACGGACTCCTGTGGCACTTCACTATCTATTGCCCTTCTTTCTGAGATTTTTGTGGTTCGGACCATTTGATCGCGTCCTGTGAGATATGATTCAAACTATTGATGAGTTGTGCCTTTGAACCCATAACGATTGAATTTTCTAAGCAGAATATTGTGATTAACACAATCAAATGCTTTAGAGAGATCAAAGAAAACTGCTGAAAATTGACAGAGAACTTTCATTTGGTTAGAATGTCTTCAATGTGTATTGTAAAACTGATTGATTCGATTGAGTCATATTCTGAATTGGATAAATGCTTGTTTCTGGTTAAATTGGTGATTGTTTCGATGGTTTGAATCGAATATATCACTTCGAGTACGGCATGAATGATTTGCACGAGAAAATTCTCAGATGCGATAAATTGAGTGTGAGTGACTCCATCTGGCATTGATGCAGCCTCCAAGCTAATTACAAAGCCAATAAAAAAGTGACTCATTTACGTACACAACCTAGTATATCGCACATGAACGCGTGAAATTATACAAAACACAATCGTCGTCGCGGCCTACTAGGCGCATTGACTGCAAATATAAACAGTGCCACATAAAGAAATTCCAAAGATAATGTCGAGCTGGCGCAGACTTTTTCAATGTGAATAGTAGAGTGCACGATAAAAATAATAAAAACATTACTGACCTGCACAATATAAAATTGCGAGACCGAGTCAATGTCTGAACTGAAAAGCAGCAGTAAAAAACCGGTTGGTACACACTAAAAATCTCTCTCTACCTACGGCTGAAAAAAAAGAGAATCGAAAATCTTGAGTGTGTGTGTGAGCGCACCGCAAACGAGATCTGACAATTCTTGCATGCGTTTATCATTTTATATCAGAACCGCCTGTTACATTCTTTGAATGGCTCAACAGAAAGTCATTAAGTATTAGTTTTGTTCATTTCCATATTTGTAGGCACCCGATTACAGTCGTGTTCCAATTCGATAATAAGAAGTAAACAATGTTCTTTCTATAAAATACCTAATATTCAACAGCTACTCATTATCTGAAATTGTTTCCTTTCCCCATCACTCGTTTTCTATTTCATTCAAATAATTCATTATCAAATACAAATGACGGAAATTCATTTTTCCATTTTATTTTGCGGTTTTAATTATTAGTCTCCGCCTGCTGGGGCCGATATCGTAGTGATGAAATAACTTGCGTAGACAGATGACTAAGAAAACTGATACTGAGTGAAAAACGAAATCCCAAAAACCACAAGGATATTGAAGTTCAAACTGTGTCAGTACTCCATCAACGTCACAATGGAGACATTGACTGGATGTCTCTTAAAACTCAACGAAAATAATTTCAGCAAAGAAGACATCGCTCAGGATCAAAATTGTAAACTATCCCGAAACTCTTCCTTGCCTGAAATGCAGAACAGAAGAACTTTCCCTTTGATTATGATAAAATGGTACGTCACCATTGAAATAATATTGCTTAACTCTTCAATGCTATTTATTTTCTTATTTTTATAATGGAAAAACCTTAAAACTATTGTACACTATAATCTTTATATCTTTCAAAATATTGATTTAGGTTAGAAACCGTGTAGAATACAAAAACATTTTGATTTCACTTATCAATTTCAATAGAAAATAAGAATCAACATGAATAAAATCTAAATCTGGCTACCTATCCTTAATGGTACTCAAAGAAGGTCAGGTAATCCAATTAAGAAAAACCAAGCCACGTCCACCAATAATAATATAAAACCAGCAAACGTCAAGCAATGAAACCTGCAGACCACAGCCAAAAAATCCTGAAAATAGTTTCCACACAGTTATCTCGGGCAGTGAAAGTTTACATTCTCTAATCCTCCTGCTTAGATTTACAAGTTAGTAACTTCGATATTTCGTTGGCTATTATGAAAGGCAAACATTGCAACTCAATAGATAGCAGTGGTAACCTCTGATGTAAAATAAATCTATTGAAAACATTTTTCCCTCACCAGAACAGAAATGCTGTCCCTCGACACGCGATTTGCTAACCAGTTTAGTTACATCAGGAGATGATTATGACTTCAGGAGTTGACAAAGGCTGGTCGTATTCTGATGATGCCAACTTGGACAGAGAAACGCGCGTCTTGGGACAGCATTTTTGTACTGGTGAGAAAAAAGGGTACAGAAACATGGCTGAGGCAAAAGTTTTCGTAGCATATTTTTTGATTGGAACCTATGGTGAAGTAATTCCATCCGAGTATCTAATGATCATCAGAAATTCTCGATTGAAGCTGAACTAGCTTCTATATTTTTATATGCAGAGAAGATATTTCTTAAAATATTTTTTGATATTCCAATGAGGAAGTGCAGAAAACAGGTGCATAGATCCCTACATGATTTTATTTAATTTGATTTCAAAACTTGCAAACCTCATAATACGTGTCAGAAACAAGTTCATGATCCAAAACTTAATCGAAAGATTCTGAACATAAACCGTCACCAAATGAAAAAAATATCACTTGAGGAAAGGCGAACATTTTATAAACCAGAAGTTGGCATTGGCCAAGTAATGGTATTGCAGTGTCGAGGGATCAACTGCACTCTCCTGTTCAAAATAAGCAATATAAGCATTCTATTAAGATAGTGCTCAGTATTCTGAAAAAAGTTCCATTATAATCTTCCCTGGAGACCTTGCTTAAATCTTCCTGTGACTTAGCCGGAGCCTTCATCATTATATAAAAATAAAAACACCACAGAATTCAAAAGTATATGCTACAAAATTCGATAGAGCAGTGAAAGTCCCCTTCTATTGGTAATATGACCCAATTTCGCCGTAGAAATCTCCTTGTTCAACATAATTTTATTATAGCTAATCTCAAAACTTGAACCACACAAACTAGTTTTCAATACTGCTTTGTTGTCTGATAAACTATAGATGTTCCCATTGTAGGTGCCTCCTTCGAGGCATCCTTTGAATACTCATCTCTGTAGCATGAAAGATATAGTGGAGGTGATTTCAAAAAATATGGGGGATGTAATCCTGGTGTTGTAACTTCCACGCCAAACTATTCAGCGAGTATTCAAGTATCAGTATATCATCCAATGCGTTTATAGACAACTGTGGTTAGATGATTCCATTAGTATCCTATGTATTGTGATGAGACAGCTAAAGCAATACATGCAATAATTCCGGAGGGTCAAAAATCTTTTTTTTGTTTCCACATCCTTAAAAAACTAACGAGCACTAACCTTTTTACATGCGATTCCTATAGCACGAATTAATCGATATATATATTGAATCCGAAGAGAACCTGACTCAAACCAAAGGATTATTCAAAATGTTCGGAAGTGAGTAAAGATCAAATTTACGTCCAACATAGCAGTTACTTTCGTGAGTGGAATTCATTAACCAACCGATCTGAAAGAAGGCTTTTCTGTAAAATACCTCAATATTTCTAATTGGAAACCAATTAACAGTACTTCAAAAACTAATATATTTTTCCAATATTACGACTTACATAAAATTATTCCAATCAAGTCATCAAAACCTATCTCAATAACTAAGTATATTTGAATGAAGTTTATCGTTTGACAAATTCGTCCTCATTTGATACAGTACAGAAATATTCCCCAGCCTATAATAAATCCAATCCAAAACGAGACCACTATCTGGATGACATGATTATAATTGAAAATGTATGTAAAAAGCCATCAATAATGAACAAACTTCGAATATTTACATCGAGTCACTCACGCAACTTTTTAGGAAACACGAATTTGTGCTAGCCTACTTTTCGTTATTCGTTTTTGAACAACAACCAAAATTAAAATATAACTTGTAATCAGAACGGATTTATAGCTATCTGCATGAAAGAAGGTTATTTTGCAGCATATAAATTTCAATATAAAATGAGAAAAACCCGATTTGGTTGGGGGAAAAATGTCGAGATTATAGCGTGTTTCGCGGCCATTATTAGCAAAAATTTTCAAATTATAAGTTTGAAATATAATTTTATAATATCGCATGTCAATATCTTCTATATTAGGAAGCAAATTATCATCTTTGGAACTTCGAGGCAACAAATATTGAAATTTCCAAAGACATTAAATTGAAAACTGAGAAAAATTGATTTCAGACGAAATTGCTATGGAATTCGATTGAGGAGATGTAGTCGATAAATAAATTTGATGAAAACTGATAAAATATATTCAAAAGAAAAATGTTTTGTATTCATATTACAGGAAATATCGTGACCATAGTTTCGTGTCCATTTATTTTTCTGAGAAGCTGTTCCTCAATATGTTGATGGGTATTGAAGACTATGTGAACGTTATATCAATGATAAGAATAGAATAAAAGAACAAGAATAGAAGAGAAAGAAGAAAAGAAAAGAATAAAAATGTATATCAGTCAATGTACCACAAGGATTTGTTCTTGGTCCCATTTATATTAAAGGCACTGAAATGTACATAGCTAATATTCACTTTATTGTTTATGCTGATATAAATCATTGATACTTTATGATGACTGTAACATCGTTTATAAACAATATAGTAATAATCGCCGCGCTAATATTTTTTAATAACTATAAAACTCAATACATGTAATTTGAGAACAGTCTGAAAATTTGTAACATAATGGTCATCATTTAGTCCGATTCTTGTTTTAATTCTGTTAATAAATAACTTGGCTTTCACACAGATATTGGTTTTCACTTGATTTATTGGTAGCTATGCTTTTATTATAATATTTTATAACGAAGAACTTTTTGGGACTGTCTACTTAATACGTTTCGTTTTAGATCTTTGCAGTTTATATACTTCAATCGTGTTACTTTTACTATACCATTCATATGGAGAATATTCCATGATATCCTGGCAGAAGTGATTGAGATATTAGTAACAATGATTCAGCAAAACACTTTCTTAATACATGGAAATATACATTTCTTTGTTCGAGGCAGTTTTACTTTAGGACCAATAACTCTACAATCATTCAAAACATTTTGTCGAAGATACGACTAGTCTAAAGCTTCAAAAGCCAGTAGCATTTCGACTGTAAGACTTTGGTCATAGATACATATTATATGTGGTAATGGTACTTCACTATTTACATTTCATATGTGTACTTACACATACTATCTGTGAATCATGTGTCGGTAGCAAATGACACTACGTTGATAAATTCTGATAAAATTATTTGTAATTTACTGATGTGCAGTGGAAAACGCAAACTAACAATTTATTATTATTTACTGAACGCTTCTACATATTCATGAAAATGAAAAACTTCAGACATTCCAGCTTACTGATCATAATGATCCAAACAGTTTTAGAAGAAATTGCTCGAACAGTGAAAAATCATTCACATGAATGTAATCATAAAATACTATTGAAATACTGGTTTTAGTTTCAAATGAGTTTTCAAAAAATTGATCATTAATTAAATTTTGGGACGAACTTATAATTCTGGAAATGTACTGATATATTCAAATTTAGTTTGACCATTGTTTTAATGGAGAACAAAAGGGAAAGAAAATAAGTTTGAACTTGGCATTATTGATATGATATTTATTTTGGAGCTCTGATTCTTCAGTTCCGTCTAACAACTTTAAGTAACCCAAAGAAACTCAGGAACACGTTTTATCCTTTTCTGTTTGAAAACCTTCGGTTAACCATTCCTACAAAAATAACTTGATGAACGATTGAAAGTTTTTTGTTTCAAATATTCAAAACTTTCGTTTATCTTCCACTTAAAGAAAGAAAATTCGAATTAAAAACAAAAGAATAAGTATTTAAGTGGCAAGTCCGAGGAATGAAAGAAAGAGCACTTAAAGGTAATTCAATTACAGAACATTCTGTGGCTCTTCTGCACTCTTCGAAGCAGTCGATGTTGTCGATGAAAAAATAACGAGTTTTTCCTGGCAGTTCAAGAAGTTTTTCTTTCATAGAAAGAATCCACACTCGTCTATTGGTAAAGTTGTTTCAGTTCATAATTTAATTGATTTCTGATATCGCTGAGCTATTCTTGTTTGAGTATAACGAATTTCCATGTGCTTGTAATTATAAACTTTTTTGGCACGATAACATACATTTTCCATTTTTCCATGTCAATTATTGAAAGTAAACTAATTCGTGAGCAATTAATTATTATGGCAATAGTTTTACTATGAAATTGAAAACAACCGTGTTTTCTGTAGATAAAAACACAAGGTATTTCGAATATGAATTTTATGAATAGAGTATTCATGTTTTTATTTTTGTATGAATATTCATTTAAAGATACAATATTTCCATTCGTAACATTCTCCGGCGAAAAATAATTTAGAAGTTATTTGAGACGAACAAAAGGCCACAGGACGGACTAATATTTCAAGATTCAATTGAAATCATTTATTAATGTTGTTAACACTTCACTACTCAGAATATTGAATATCTGCATCATGCAAAGAAGTTCTAGACAGAATCTTTTGAGTAATTGGGATTTCAAAACTAAATCATACAGTTCCTTATTTTTAGGTAGATTATTATAGATAGATATGTTTGCGCATGCGCACATAGGTATACACGTTCATTGCTTAGATAGAAGAACATAGTTCAGACTCACAAGTGATGATAATAATAGTGATGTAGTGAAATCATTTCAACAGTCAAAGTCGTATTAGTCAGATAGTTCTAGCTATCGACTATTGCATAGTCCTTTCGTCAATTTATTCAGGGGTAACAATAAAGCCAGGCGGCATAGTCCCTTTAGAAAAAAAGTTTTCGAAATTCTTCGTATAGAAAAATAAAAGAATGATCGGATTGATTAAACTTTAAATATTTTTTTTGTATACTCTCGACTAGTATAAAACTAAGATATGAAGTCTATGAAACATCCTTAAGGTATCAATAATGATAGTTTTAAAAAATTTAACGGTTTTCTCAAACTATAATAAAGAATATAATAAACCAGTTCGATAATTGCGTTCAAAATTTAATAGCAGTCTCCGCGACAAACTCATTTTCCCGTAATTTTCAATTCCAGTAATAAAATAATAGTGCTCACTTTTTATGATTGTCGAACCCAGTTCAAAAGTACCGATCTTAATAAATACCAAAAGAATGTCACAATAAATATTTTCCAATCAACACTAAATAATCAAGGATAAGGATTAATTTCTTAGTCAATTATGTTCACTATTCAACCCTGAATTACAACAGTTTTCGAATGTCATAAATTTTCTAAGATTATCATAAACTAATATGAGCATTTTTTACATTCTTTTAAATAATTTCCGGCATTCACTCAACAAAACAAGGTCGATTACTGATTATCATTTCTCATGTACTCACTACCAAAATCATCGACAATGGTTATTTTGAATAATTAAATATTAATTCAAACGCATATAAACCATGATGAAACATCGTCGACAACAATTCATACACTAAACCAACATAGCTTCACAAGGAAATAAATGCGGTTAGCATTTCTTCCTTTAAAAATAATGAAATAAATAAAATTATCATATTCTGTACCAATCTCATATTTTACCCTTGAGGTTCCCCCTCTTAGAAAAAAACGCCTTTTATCCAGGGTTTCATACTTCGAGCAAGGCCGCCTTGGTGTATGCACTGTAGACTCTCATTGCACATTTTAAACTGCACTGTTGTGGTATGTCGTGCCGATCTTTTTAAAACTTCTTCAATTGTTTTTAACGGCTGAATTTTTCGAGTTCGTCGCCGGAATTTGTGTGATAACCATTTTCCGCATTGTGCAACGAGGTAGGCCATGCTGCATAACTGTCAAAACGAGACATTTGAATCCTAAGCAATCGCACCTCGCACAGGCCATCTATGATCTTCAATAGAAATAATGTATTGTAGTGACTCGAAAACGAAAATCCGAATGTGATGTGACTTTCTACGCATTTGTTTTTCGATTTTACGGCAACGTTGTGATAAACCAATGATAATGGAGACTGATACTGCGGTGCGTATTTTTTTGTGTATGTGGGTAGGGATCCTTGGATTTTATCCGTATTAATGATTCGATGATTTCAAGAATATTTTTCAATCGAGGAGAGAGGTATTTATTAGTATATTAGTAATCACTTTGCTACGCAGAAAATTAATGATTTCATTTTTACAATAACTCTATCTTGCATAAAATACTCATTAGTTACAGGAATAATTCATGTAGAAAATTAATAAATCTAAAAAAGTAATTCTTTGGATTAATTTATAACGTATGAATTATTATTGATTTCAGATTCTGAAATGTTAATTATTTAGTTCATTTTATTTAATGGATTATTCTTACAAATTTTCGACTCCTCTCAGATATTTACAGGACAATTCCAAGTATTATAAAAGATAGGCAACTAATATGATTTCGAAATGATTCAATGATCTGTTTTCAGTTTACATAACCTCTAAGTTATGTTCTAGTTAATTGTCAATTTTAATATCAATTTGCTTAAGTTGAAAATCAGGTATGATTAAAAATTATAATTCAATATTATAAGTTAATTGGTGTAAAGGTTTGAAGAATCATTTTATTTTGATGAGTCGTATTTTGACAGAAGTAGTTGATGCCAAAATTTCATAGAAAACTTATGATTCACTATTTTCCCACAAGATTTGTTGTGAGGAAAGAAAACCGGCTCATGAACCACGTACAAGAGCATATAGAAGTTGCAATGCACAAAACAAGACAACTTTTTTATTACCTGTTTAATAAGGCATTACACTTATAGCGGCTCCCAATATGTAATTAGTAGTTTGAGATTTTTGGATGGTCGTCATTAATATCTGCAGAAAAATAATTAACAGTTACCTAGGTATAACTGCTGCGTACCATTCCTGGAGTTCAGACTAGTTCTCCTAGATTGGGAAAATGAGAAAGTTGGGATTAAGATTAAAAGTATGAATTTATGAAAGGTATACAATGAGTACCAAATAAAAAATTATTCCATCGCAACAGTCTCAAAAACAATGAATGCAGGTGAATGTAAATTTACTCTGAACAACAAAGTTAGAAACATGAAAAAACAATGACAAAAGTCACAATTTTCAGTAGTGTGAGAACTCCTGTTCTGAAATGAAACCTCTGGATATTTATAATATAAAGTTTCATAGGAGACATGAGAGGAAATGCACATTCAAAATATTGAATAGATGTACTAAATAATAAATTCAATGAAAACATAGTTTTCTTCTTCAAATAAAGTACACGAATTTTTCTTACATTTCATCGCTGATTCACTCGGGGTTAGACACTCATATGAAAAAAAAATGTCATCAGCTATATTCTTACACACAAAATTAAATAAAAAAAGAATTCCCGTCAGCAGTTGAAACTAATATTTTTAAACATTTTTTTTAATTTTAAACAATTACAAAAAACTTTTTCTTGAAAAATATATACCTCTTTATTACTTTCAGACATAAATAAAAGTAAGTGTCATCATTGGGAATTTTCCGTCAGGTATTTCTTTTTTCAATTTGTTAAGTCAAACACGAATTTTCTCTGACATTTTGTTATAAATCAAATATAACTATATATTTCCATGAACATCAACTATTTGTTTTTCAAAATCGTTAAACAGAGTTATATCAATTTTGACAACTATTAACTCAATTTAAATTCAATCTTTTGACAAAAATTTTTTTTTTAAAACTTTCTACAATTATTTTATAGTGTTCTTATATATTTTTTATATTTACTGTAA
>WOGP01009993.1:0-10492 GCA_015342065.1 Leptinotarsa undecemlineata
ATCTGAATAATGAAGTAATTAAATTTGAAAGTAATGCAGAAAATCTTGGTTCAATTTTAGATGAGTCGTTAAGATTTAGAGAACATATCAATCGAAATATTCAGAGAACCTATAGTGCACTACGATTACTATATCCTCACAAAATGTACCTCAATGTACCTAGAAAGAAAATGTTATGCGAGTCTCTAGTTTAAGCACAATTCAATTATTGTTTTCCGGTCTATGGACCTTGTCTTGACTACGATACCAGAGTATAACGTGTTCAAAACTCTTGTATTCGTTATATATATGGAATAAGGAAGTATGAACATGTGTCCCACAAGCTTGCGGAACTGTAAATTTTTGTGGAATTTTTGTAAATTAAAAAAAAATCTAGCTAAATAGTTTTTTGCAGGTTAATACATCCTGATGCATTTCTCTTCTGTATACCTTCTTTTTCTTATATAATCTATGTTTGGCAAGTAGTCATTTTTCGTTATCTTCCATATAGCTTTTGTTTTGTTTTTTTTATTATCACGTGAATATTCACGAGACTCAACAAATGCCAAAAACTGTGTTATATAAATTTAGGTTTTAGGATTAGTTAGGTTTGTCTTTAAGTTATATTATGAATATTTAAAATAGCAAGGGTTGAGAGGAAGAGCACCTTCGAGTGAACTCACCGTTGGGATTTCTGAGTAACAAGACGAATATCATGTAACATTTTATTTTTCATCAAAAATATAGACATTATTATTATTATTTAATTATAGTGTGCGCTGGTCAGGCCCTATCCCTTGAAGCCTCAATACCTCAGAAATTGTATTTCTTAGCATTTCGAATGGTAATGGTAATGTTATGCGCAGATGCATCGTCCTTTTATAAAGGACGATTATGGAATTCGTGCTTTGTTATTCGAATTGGAAGACTGAAAGGCATTTTAAGAAAGAACTGTTCCATCTGGCGGTAAATCAGTGGCCACCATATTTTGATTGCCAACCATCGATGTCAGCGATTCTGAGATGATTATCCTCCCGGCATACTATGAGTATCTGATGTGAGGAAAACCTGCAGATCACGGCTAACAAATCCGGAAAATATCTGTGATAGAATTCAATCTTCATACAAAATTTCATGTATTGAAAACACTTGCTTGCGAGCGAAATGCTCGACGCGAGACAACATTTTAGTTCAGGTAAGTATTTTCAATAGATTCTAAATTCTACTTCTCAACGTTTGTTTGAAAGTGATTGACAATTTTCCTTGATGAATTTTATTAGTTAGGACTTCAATTGTCTGATATTATAAAAAATGATTTGAAATCCCTCAAATAATTATTAAAAGAGGAGATTTAAAAAAGAATAGCTGAAAATAATAATTGTATTAAGCAAAAAAAAGTTTGAAATGAAATAATACTGAAATAAAATACAAGTAAAAATAGAACAATAGACTGGACTAATTCCTCCCAGAGATGACTGTTGATGGGTCAATCAAGTAATTTCACTTATCTCCGCATTTCTTTTAACGCTTTCAGTGGGAGAAAACCGATTGGCGGCAGTTGACCATTTTTCGCTTGATTATGGGTTTAGACATGTTACGTATCTCTACGCTAGCTTGGCTGAATATATCGCTGGACAACATATAAACGGCTTCTTCGAATTTCCTCCAAAACCAATGTCCTTCACTGTGTATGATCTCAGCTTGATGGATCCAAACGTCCTCTGCTATTCCTGATTTATTGTGGTCCCTTCGCTGTGTGTGTTTTTTGTGCTCGGCAATGCGAACATTGAATGGCCTCTTAGTTTCACCGATATATGATTTTCCGCACTAACAGTGTATCCGGTAAATGCGATTCTTGGAAACGCACTCCGCGTTTGGTAGCCTGGTTTTCGTAAGGCTGCTATGGATATTGTTTCCGAATCTGAAGCAGGTTCTGATGTTCTACATGGACCCAATTTTCCTTATCCTTTCCGATAATACTCTGATGTAGGAAAGTGCAAGCGCTAGTTGTGACGGCTTCTCTTCCTTGCTAAGCTCCTGCTGTCTTTTAGCCAGAGTCTGTTCCACCATCGCTTTGGAGTTGCCATTCCGTTAAAGATCATTTTTGATGATGTCTTCTTCCTTCTCGAGACCTTCCTTCGTATTACAGAGCCCGAAAGCACGGTCTAATATAGTCTTGATAATTTATCTTTCAGTCGATTAACGGTGGTTGGATTCGTGGTTCACATTCTGTCCCGTGTGAGATGGTTTTCGGTATACCGATATTTCTTACTTAGTGTCGTTCCTCTTCACCAATACGTCTAAGAATAGCAATTCTTTGTGGGCTTTCTTCTCCATTGTGAAAATGATGGAAAGTCTTACGCTGTTGATGTGTTTCAGGAAGGCGTCTAGTTCAGTATTCTCATGGTTCCATATTATGAAGGTGTCTTCAACGTATGTCAACCAGACCCGAGGTTTCTGGTGGGCTTCTTCAATGGCCAGAGTTTCAAACCACTCAATTCAATTGTTCTATTTTCACTTGAATTTTATTTCATTTCAGGTTTTTTTCGCTTAATATATTGTTATTTTCGGCTAGTTTTAATTCTTCTTTTTTATTATTTCTTTCAGGGATTTCAAATCATTTTTTATAATATCAAACAATGTAAGTCTGAACTAATGAAATTGTCTACTTTCAGGTATTTATGCAAAAATCTTCAAAATTCAATTCATCTCAACAGAATTGTCACTTTAAGAACTCTCGCTAGCCTTTTACGACATGATATCTTCAGTAGGAACGTAAATGATTACTTCAATTTAATGCAAATATTTTCATACAAAATAACCAGCCCGAGGTTCCAGAAACCCACGTGTTCTATAATCTGTATATGCGGGAATACTGAAGAATGCCATTCATTATGTGAAGATGTTAATCATATTATAATTATATACATTTAGATGTGTTGTATTATCACAATTTGTTATGGGCGGAATGAGGAACCGACACAAGAATCCAACTGGAATATCTTATCTAATTGATGCTTATGAATCGAAGAATATATTCACAATATAGTGGTCAACTTAAATATAGATTAATGCATTTGTTTATCTAGCGAATTATGATGATTCCCTTCGGAGCAAAATTTTAACGTCAAGTATATAAGTAACTATCGAGATTTATCAAGTATCTAATATCAGGAATGCAGTCAGATTCCAATGTACTGAAAATGAAATATAATTTGAATGGAAAGGGTATAATATTTTTAGTAGAGATTAGTTTTTGCAAAAAAAAGTTTTGGCCCTCTGCTTCTCCATATTGATACAAAAAATATGGGAATTTTCCCAAGAAAGGAAGAAAGCAATCAATTTTAAAGTCAAAGTCGAAATATGCTTTATTGTCTGAAGATTAACGTCTTATTGACAAAGCTTTGTTAAAATAATTCGAGAAACAAATTCACACATAGTAGCTATCGCTACCTGTCAAGTTATAATTATTCCAGTAATGTTCTCGAAAACTATAAACTGTAAAATAATATACATTGGCAGGTAGTTGTTGAGTAAAATTTCAGGCAGTCATTGAACATATGTACAAAGAACAAAAAAATAAAAACAAAAACAATTAGTATTTACATAGCAACAAAGATGTTGTCGATTTGTAAATTGCTGATGGAACATTTGAAGCAAAGTACGTTCGTTTTAGAGATATTGAAACTGAGAAGATTTGCGTTACACCATCCTTTCATATTGCTGATATCCTGATTTATTACTGTTTCAAGTTTAGAGGGATTTTGATGATGCCATGAAACTGTAGTGTCGTCAGCAAATAGTGTGACTTTCCTTCAATATCAATAGATCTCAGATCATTTATATACCAAAGAAATAATAGTGGGCCTAGGACTGGGCCTTGTGGAACTCCACAGTTTATTTTCCCTTCCTCAGAAAGATTAGTCGTTTTAACAAATTGACTTCGCTCAGATGAATAAGATTCAAACCAATTGAGACTTACACCTCTTATACCATACTGTTGTAATTTCCGAAGCAGGGTATCACGACTAACACAGTCAAACGCTTTCGATATGTCACAGAATACAGCAGCTGCAATCTCTCCATCATTTAACTTGTTATATAGACTATACAATAATGAAAAAATGGCATCACGGGTGTTTTTTCTACTCTGGAATCCAAACTGACATTTGATTAATAACTGATTTCTCTCGAGAAAATCAACTAGTCTTCTCTTGACGAGTTTTTCTATAATCTTTTCAAATGTTGTTATTGAAGAGATAGGTCGGAAGTTAGAAGAGATGCCAATATCTCCACCTTTATGGAGAGGAATAACAATAGATGTTTTGAGTAAATTTGGAAAAACTCCTTCTTTATATGGGATATTTATTATGTCAACTAGTACTGATAAAGCATTGTCTGGTAGATTTTCGGAAATATTCAAGGAGATGTCGTCAATCCATAAAATCAACGTTATACACAGATGTGTAGATCATGCAAAAAATTAATTTCAGATACAAACTGGAAGAAAAAACCCTCCAGCTATTTTCATATAAACATTGATTTTCGCGAAAGAGAAATACTTTGGAAACTTTTATATGAACGCTGAATTATACGAACAACATTTTTTTCTATTCCGATTATATTCCAAATATTCGTAATGAAATCGAATCAGATATCATTCACAGGATTCCTACACATAACAATTAATGAAAGAAGTATAATTTCACCTACATGGAACACTGTCATCGTCAGTTTGGTGATTGTTTTGCAACAATCGACACTTATCATATTGACACATTGTGGAATAATGGAAACCATCAATTCTTTTAGTACTGTTAATTATTATATATTTCTAAGTAATTTACTCACTCAGCTGTCAGTCTTATAAGGTTCATTGACTTTGGAAACGTAATTTATTGATAATGATACAAATTAAATTACATTGATCACGATTGTCCGCAATATAGGTAATTGTGATCGTATACTGGGTATACTGGGAGTCAGCAGATTCTAGCAGTTGTCGCATATACAGGATGTAACATAAGTACGTTAAAATATTCACGTGACGTATGCCTAAGATAATTTAAAAAAATAAGTATATGTTGGAATTGGCCGATACTTGATGAAAATCCATAATATATTCAAAAAACACTTCGTTTGAAGTTTTCACTAAAACGTTTTACAAAAACGCAACAAGTGTTTCGCCATACAATGGCTTCTTCGGGCGTGTTTTCACTCACGTGAAAATCTCACAATAAAGTATTTTTGAATACGTCCATATAAATTTACGACTGGAAATGCTTCGTTTCGGAGATAAAGGTTTTTGAAATTGAATTTTTTGTACTCTGGTTTTTAGGTTTGGTTTTTTGGGTTTGGTACCTTTATTTTTTGACGTGGGAAATCTCAATTTCTCATTAATTTTCATGTAACATCTAGAGAGAGCTGTGTCATTATCTATTTCAAATTGCCCCAACTTTTTTGACAATGAACTTTTGGTACTTCTCATGGAAAAACCTAATTCTCACACCATTTTCGTAACAACGTTGGAGGTAATCGTTTCAGAGATTTTTACATTTTCTACATATATCGATGCATATTACCTAGCTCCCAGGGCGCTAACTGAAGTTATTGAGAATATTACAAAAAACTAAGGATGTGATAGATCTCGTCAAGGTAAATAACTTTTTCCTACAAAATGTTTATCGAAAAATCATTCGTTGTCGAGATACAAATTGTTGAAATTTTTCAAAACATGGTTGAGCTTTGTCATAAGTTTTTGCAATTTCAGTTATTTTTATCAAACATCACTTAGGAAAGAAAGTTTTTGGCTTTCTTCTACTCTATCTTGATACAAAAAAAGTATAAGGAAATCTTCCAAAGGAAGGAAGGAAGTAATCAATTTGAAAATAAGTAACTCTTTACATGTGTGTGTAATCTTTAGAAGATTCCCTAATTTTTTTTTGTATCAAGATGGAGTAGTTGAAAGCCAAAAACTTTCTTTCCCAAGAATTAATCACTCCTAAAAGTATAACCCCTTCAATTCAAATTAGTTACTTAGTTTTTGTATTCTCAGCAGTTTCACTTAGCGCCTCAGAATCCAAAACGATCACGTCCAGCGTTGTTGAGGAAGTGTACCTTTTTAACTGGGAAAAGGTGTGGGAATTAGGTTCTTTCATGGAAAGTACCAAAAATTTACTGTCAAAATATTAAGGGCAATAAATAATGACAGCGTTCGCAGCAGATGTTTCAGAAAATGAATACAACTTTATGATTTCCGACGTCAGAAAAACCCCCAAGTATTTAATTTCGTGCAATTAACTAATTTTTTGCGAAAGTTATTGTACGAAGCATTTTTGGACACATATTCACATAGACTTTTTCTTACATTTGTCTCAGGAATACGTCACTTGAATATTGTAACTTAATCATGTTACACCTCGTATGAACTTCAACTGAACTCCATCCGGTGTGGACTGCTTGTACTCATATCCTACATAAGGTGCATATATACTATATCTTGTTGTTACAGCCGTATTCACAATAAATAAGGCAGATATTGATAGCAGTGCCAACAGCATTATCCAAATCATTATTTTCATCATCATCACAAATTTAAAACACGTCTCAGCCTTATTTTCTCACAGTAGTGCTTCGTGTTTTGCGTTCTTCGCTTTTGTAAATTTTATTTTTCTGTCTCCATTTTTTTTTAGTTTCTTCTGGCTTCCGATTGTACTTTTGGTTTCTCAGACAAGTACAGGACATCACAATTGAGCTAGAAGAAGCGATAGGAGATGGTGATGACTGTGGAATGATTTGCATTAGTGGAGCCGCTGATGCAAAAGAATAACAAGAAGATGTAAACGAATTTGCTGATGTTTGTGAAGTTTGTGATTTTAGCTTCAAAAATGAGCTGCAAATTTGTTGACCTACAGTAATCCAGGAGGATATGAGAATTCTCATGAAGACTCCCCCATTACAAACGGTACGTAGGATGGCAGACGGATTAGATAGGTCGAAAAGCTCGAGTCCTATTTTGTGGAAATCGACGAAATGTTCCAAAAATTGCACCAGCAGCCAATAGTGTTCAACATAGGATAGGTCCAATCGTGCTCCGCAAAATGCAGTCCAGAAATTAAACGAGTTGAGCGTCGAAGTTCTCCCTCATCCACCATACACTTCAGCCCATTCGCCAACCGACCATTGTGTTTTCGAACACTTGGATGACTATCTCACCGGTACAACCTTCGCCGGACTTCGTCGATATCATCGAATCCTGAGCACCCAGTTTTCATGCTGACCAAATTCATCGACTCAAGCTACGTCGGAAAAAGTTCACTGATTTTATAGGCGCTCACTTAGAATGAATTAAATGAGTTATATTAAATTATGTTAAATCATTATTTAATCGAGCTAAAGAGTCAGGTAACCGGGAGCTTTATAAAACTACTCTGACGACAAACAACAAGGAAATTGGAAAGGCAAAACGGGAGTCTTGGAGGAAGTTCTGTGAGAATATCTCTGATTTAGCTTGCAGCATAAGAATTCACAAAATTCTCTCTAGAGAGCCGACTACTAAAATTGGTTTGCTCAAACAACTCGAAGAAATATTCAAGATCTCTAGTAAAGAAATGTTAGAGCTTCTGATAGAAAACTACATTCCTTGAAATCTGACTCTTGATAATAACAGACCTCTCTCCTCATTCTCATCACAGCACTGGCAGTTGAACGGGCTATCAAGCCGTTTCAGTCCTTGAAATCTCCTGGAGAGAGAGGTACATTTCCAGCTCTTCTTCAAAACGTACTGGAAATAATTTTACCTATTCTCATAAAATTGTATGGAGCTAGTATGACGTGGAACTATATACCACCCAGTTGGTTGGCAGCAAGGGTAGTAAATATACCTGTAGTGGATCGGGCAGACCCACACCCTAAATCGGTACGACCAATCAGCCTTACATCCTTTCTGTTGAAAGGACTTTAGAGGATACTGGACACACACATCAGGAGGGTGGCATTATATGTGTCCCCCCTGAATAACCACCAGTATGCTCATCAAACCGGCAAATTGACAGATTTGGCATTAAACTATCTTGTAGAGAAAATTTCCCATGACAACAAGAAGATTGCAATTGCTGTATTTCTCGACATTGAAGAAGCATTTGCCAATGCACTACCTAAATCTATAGGATCATCTCTAGCTAAGAAAGATATTGAATTGACTATAACTGGATGGATCTATGCCAAACTGGTATACAGAACTGCAACTATGACTCTTCAAGGCGAGGCCATTAGGATCAGGGTCAACAGAGGCTGCCCTCAAGGTGGCGTACTATCTCTTCTTCTGTGATCGCTCCTGATAGATAGTCTGCTTGATGCCCCCGACAGAAAAAAAGTTCATCTGCAAGCTTATGTATATGACCTTGTCATCTCAGGAAGATCTAAGTCGGGAAGGGTAGCCTGTAATATCCTCCAAAGCTATGCTATTGAATTGAGTGAGGAAAGATTGGAAGAATCCAATCTCATACACAACTCAATAAAGATATTCTCGGACAGTCAAGCCACATTGGAAGCTCATGGCTCCTACCGAGCAACATCTAAATTGATAGCAAATTGCCAAAAACTACTCCTCGATAGGAAGACTCAACAGATTGTCTCTGGTCTGGATTCCTAGCTATATTGACCTGAAAGGTAATGAGACTGCTGACTCCATTGCAAAGAAGGGTACTGCAAGCAGCTTCATCGGACCAGAACCTGTCATTTGCATCGCATTAGGCTTTCTCAAACAAAGACTGAACACCTGGATTGCAAGAAGATGTATGGACTGGCAGAAACTTCCAGGATTGGCTCACTCCAAGGCGTTTATGCACCCTTCGAAACTTGATACCGAACAGTTATTGGACTACACTAGGGATGAACTACGATGTGTAATAGAACTTCTTACAGGTCACTGTCATTTGAATCATTATATGCAGAAACTCGAACTGTCTGAAGACAGTGAGTGTCACCTCTGTTTGCAAAAATTAAACTGCAGAGCACATACTTTGTGCCTGCACCGCTTGGGACCGAACCAGGTTTCTAGAGTTCGGCAGAGCCGTACTCTCACCATCTGACCAGAAAGACCACTCACCATACACACTAATCGGCTTCGTTAAGAAGCTGAGTTTATTCAGTCAAGTGTGAATAGGTGTGAACTACAATGAACCCTTGCGGGTTGTAATATAGAGTCGCACAGACCCACTTTACTTTGGAACTAATCTAACCTGAGACTCATTGAAACGGACAAAACTTCTGAAACAAACTACTAGTTACTTGGCGTAACTTGAATTATAAATCCCTGGCCGTGCAGCATTATCAACAACTAATGATCAGAGTCTTTGGGGCGAACTTTTTTTCACAGCCACTTGTATTGTCTCCTTCCCGAAACCGGTTTCTGAGCATTGACTGCGTCAATTTGGTCGATAAAAGGGATAAACTTCACGCAGTGATCACGCAGTGATCTCGGAATACATTTATGTGAGATTTTAATAAAATGCTGCTAGAAATTCGGTTTTTACTTGTGATAATTTATAATTTTCTTTATCGTTTTCAGAAAAAAAAAGTGGTGCTGAGATGCATATCATTTCTTCGGACAAAACAAATATCGAATGAGTGATTGTCTGCAGTTTGTCTTCAGTTGGGCGCCAGCTGAACTTTGTCGATTGCAATGCATTTAGTCGATTTGTCTATGATAATCCGAAGAATCCTCATCTTTTTTAGTCATGGTAGAATTTCGTGTGGAAAACTGTGTGTCACATCACTATTTGTGTTTCACTGCCTTCAAGTCAAGTAATTTCAACACATAGTTCAATTTTTAACATAAAATTTTTGGTACACAACGATTTCATACAACTGAACACAATTAACTTAAATGTTTATGTCAACATGCGTTGCATAACGATAATACAACAATATTGTTTCAAATTTGAAAAATAATCTTTTCTATAGTATAAAAATCAATTGAAGGTAACTCATATACAAATTGAACTGATAGCTAACGGCAACAATGTTAAATGTTAGAACTAAATTCTTACCGGGGTCATTTTTATTGTCTATCACCAATGTGAATAATTTAGAAGTAAGATAATTCCATGAAATTTGACCCCCGTAACAAGATAGCTTCTGCATATCGATAGGATGTACGAGCGAATAGGTGAAACAGTTCGTTAAATACTTTGAAATATCGGTAAACTGATCAACACTTCGGAGGTCTATTAAATTGCCTCCATAAAATGCCATAAGTAGTCATTCGGTTTCTTCATTATCAAACGTCCTGCATAGGCGTAGTGTGTTCTGTTTCTTATAAAGGTGACTTTGTATTTGATAAAATATATTTTATTAAGAATTGAAGGGGTTATATTTTTAGGAGTGATTAATTTTTGGTCAAGAAAGTTTTTGGCTTTCTACTACTCCATCTTGATACAAAAAAGGGATAAGGGAATCTTCCAAAGAAAGGAAGGAAGTAATCAATTTGCCAATAAGTAACTCCATACAT
>WOGP01009994.1:0-10492 GCA_015342065.1 Leptinotarsa undecemlineata
AGTTAAATATTCATTGACTATTTTGGGAAGGAAAATACCGTCAATAGTGACTATTACATAACATTATTGGAATTTTTGAAGGCATAAATTATGAAATAATGACCTCATTTGAATAAAATGAAAAAGCTACTCCATCAAATTGATGCACAGTGTCGCAAATCAATGAAAACGATGGTGAAATTTCATGAAATGTGCTTCTAATTGCTCCCGCGTATACCATATTCTCCAGATTTGGCTTCCAGTGACTACAGGCTGTTCGCAGACCTCAAAAAATGCTCACTGGTAAAAAATTCCGCATGAATGGAGAGGTTATTGCTGAAAATGAGGCCTATTTTGAGGCAAAAGATAAATAGTTCTACGAAAGTGATATTGAAATGTTGCAGCGGTACTGGAATAATTGTGTGGCTCTTAATTGAGATTCCATTGATGAATAAATCCAATTTAAAAAAATGTATTTTCTTTCCAAGGTCCTGGACTTTTCAGTCCAGGTGTTACAGTGATCTCTATACTTCAATTGCAATATCCATATTCAGTGATCTAGGGCTGTAAACTGATGAAGTTTTGTTACAACTTCAACTTCATCGATAAACACACTGACTATTATACATAACTAGTAGTATTCAACTTTTTCATAAACATGAATAATGAATTGCTAACTATTAAAATCAGTAATCTAGCCCATATTGACGTAACAGGAAATCCAGAGGAAAAGTATAGTTCCCAAAAATATTTGTCACAATTTGACCCCACTTTACTTTAATGAACAAAGAAGTCCGAGTTTGGTCGGTCTGAGTCTATATTTTTCATGTTAAGTGTGTAACAAATGTCTGTCATAAGAGAATTTATGTCACAAAGTGTACCCAAATCAGATCATTATTCAAGTGAAAATTCTTTATTTTCAACTCAAACAAATGTAATATACACAAAAATAACTATTTCTGGAATGCGAAAGATTCCTGATTCAATTCCATTTGAAATAAAGTCTATCACAATGGATCACAGATATAAAAAAGAACTGAAATTATGTCTAACTAATATAACAATAGCTAGAATACATGAAATGTTGAAACGAAAAAAAAAAGAATTAGTGATACAGAAAGAAAAAGCACATATTCTCACAAGTAAGAATGTAAATATTCACAAGTAAAAATGGAAATAATTTCAAAATTTATGATCTACACCAACTTTAAACGTAAATTTGAACATTTATTCATATGTATTAATTTACATGTGTCATTATTGTTCATCATATTCTGTACTCTTGCAATCTTTCTGAACAACGACTTACCTTATAGAATAGACAACAAGGAATAGACACCAGTCATCAAGGAACATATTGAGAACAGAAAATTGAATAAATATGACTTTCAAGTACTCTATATACATATATGGTGTATGAATGATGAATGTTGTGACCGATAGTTTAGTTTGTAATGTTGTTTGTTCACTGGTTCATGTTCATGATATTTTTATTTATTTTTCCATTTCAACTGATATCACACACAAAACGTCTAAATTTACTTTATTGTTTCAGTTTTTTTGTCATACAGAAGCTCTATCAGCTTCAGTGGCTTGTCTGATAAAACTACCGGATAGTGAAACGCGTTTTGAAAAAAATGTACACTATGGGAATTGTATAACTATCATTTATTTGTTTACTGCTCATTTCTATATGTACATGTAGTTTTACTGGAAACAATCCTAAAAAAGTGAATAAATACATATCATTATGACTATTTTGAATACAGTTTATTGAATATTGTTTCAGTATTGCATCTGAATAAGAAGTGTCTTGTTTTTCATGATTCTGGATATTGATTGAGTGATTATCGAACTTCAACTCAACTTGAGCGTTATTTATATGTATATATTTTGTCGCACACTGTGATCCCCCAACTAAAAGTAATTTGAAACAATTAATTAAACCAATATTTTTCCCAGGGCATGAAATATCTACACACAACCCCAATTAGAGTTCATGGTCTCCTAACCTCAAGAAATTGTGTCATAGATGCTCGATGGGTTCTCAAAGTGACAGATTATGGACTTCCTGCATTTTATGAGGCTCAAGGAATTCAAACCCCTGCGAAAACAGCAAGAGGTGAGTAAAAAGAAAAATACTTCGTTATGACATGTTGGCCATATACTGTTATACACAATCCGCCCTCTTCAGTAGTGTGTTCGATACTCTCTTTCTTTTACCGTACATAACTGAAATTTTATATCAGATGTGTCATTCTGTCTATAGTCTATGTAATTCCAGTGATGAACTCACTAAGGTGAGTCCATCAAGATAGCTGAAGCTGTAAAGATTGCAATGGAACGGCAAATGATGATTCTGAGCAGTGTCTGAAGCTGTTCCACCATAGAAAATCCAAAATTATGCGTCGATATGTGACAATGGAAGAAACATTGCTCCATTATTTTACACCAGATCCAAAACAATCGTCATTTGAGTGGATTGCATCTGGTGAACCGACTCCAAAGCGTGCAAAGACGCAACAGTTGGCTGGCAAAGTATCAGAATTTTGGGATGCGAATGGTATAATATTCCTTGAAAAATTAATTATCAAACGTCGCGCGGCTTCTTCAACTTTTTTGGGGTTCCCTTTGTGGAGGTGCACAAGTGGGGGAGCTTTCCTGCAGGGGCAGCCTGCAGGAAAGTTCCTGGCCTTTATTAAAGGCGGCGCCCGCCGCAGGAAGTGTCCTTGGTGTGGGAGGTGATCTGCTATGTCCAGCCTCATTCAAAGCGGTAGATTGGGGTGGACATTTCTGTTCATCTCTAGCAACCGCCTTAGATTGAGGCGTGCACTTTTGTCCAGCCTCGGGATTGGTTTTTGTTTTTGTTGTTTCTGTTGTTTCATTCATGTGTGCATCACGATTAGCTAGGGAAGAGTTGGTCACCTCTGGTAGGGTCTCGCATGGGCAGGCTGGTCCACGGTGGCATGTTTTGTAAAGGCTTTTGGGGGGAGTTTTGGTTCCTCTCACCCTACTTATTTCTGCCACCGACCAGTAGTCCGGTGGCCCCATCCGTAAGGCCACATTGGCTTCCCGGACAGGGCCTCCAGATCCCTGACCGTTACCCTATCCGCCACCTGAGGACCCGCCTAACACACGAGTCGAATGAACGTTATAAAGACATATAGAAAAGACTCCATCAATTGTTGTTTCATGTCTTGTGGTAGGCTCATGTCGAATATTATTATTCATTTGTAGTTCTAATTTATCGTGTATAAAGTTTACCAATAGGTGCCCATATCCGGACGCGAAATCAATATTGAAATCTGCTAAAATCAATGGCAACTCAAGATAGTTTTCTCCTAATTCTTCAGAGCCTTCTCTCTTACCCTCTCTCTCTCTCTCTCTTCCTATCTTCAGTAACTTATTCCTCCCTCTCAACTTCCGTTCGCCTCGCCCGATCATACTTTTCGTAACCCTCCCGTCATGAGTTCACCAGCTTTTTTTTGAGAAAACACAAGCACTATAGGAAAATCCTTAAGGAGCTATCAGAGCGGTGCCTGTGCGAAAGTAGTGGTTCATATTGAATTTGAATCGCTGGAGATTAAATCATTTGGAAAAATGTTCTCAGGAAGTTTATTTCCCAAGTTAAGCGCTCGTAAGGAAGTTTCACTTCAGTTAACCGGCCACCGTGGTTTGTCATTCCATCGACACTCCTGGAACGTGACACAACTAAAGTGACAAGCCGAAGCTACCCATGATCAATGACCCGTTGATATTATATTTCACGAAGACAAGCTGATCTGAATGAGCTTTTTAGACTTTAATAATATTTCATGTGACGCACAAGTGAAAGAGATGTTGAAACTTTTAGTATAAAACATGGTCAGGGTCGGCACGACGAGGGGATTTGGGGAGCCTACGAGCCTCCAAAAATTGGCAAATGATTGAAAGTTGGAAATTTGTGAGTAAAAAATTACGGAATTAGGAAAAAATATTGCTGTTTATGACATAAAAATAAGAACAGTAAATACGACTTGGATTTTTTTAATTGTTAATATTCAACTAGAACACTCACCAATTCGATAAGAGTCGTCATTCATAGAGGGTATGCAACAAGTAAGTAGGGAAATGTGATGTTGATCAGTTGGCACGGACGAGCGGGGATGGAGATGGTGGAGAACGCAACCATCTCGTGTCTGATGACCTTTAGAATGATTTCTGGAACATGTATAAACAAGCTTCGACCTACTCCTTGTTTCTATTATACTATACTTATACAGATATATTAATATTGAAGGTTTCTGTGAATTAAAAGCAGCTTTAATAGGCGAACCCCGCCCATTCATCATTCTTGTTGAACATGCATTTAATTTTGTAAACCAGTGATTGTGATGAATAAAAGCACTTCATTATTTTTTTTTTACCGAAGCATGCGCTGGTCAGACTCTATTTCTCCGAAACCCTGATACATTCGGGAGGGAGCGCCAGCATTATCAACCAACGACAACTCCCCACACTTCGGAGTAAGGTCATGGGTTTGAGAATCATCTACCCTGAGCAAGCGCAGTGAGTCAAGAGTGACAGCCTTCTGCATCTGTCCGGCTAAGATTTCTGCCTTTGTGCGGCAAGCCGGTATGAAAGTAGAGAGGGCATCATTCCACCAAGAAACCAGAATAACCATTTCGACAGAGTGATCTGGATAGAGTCTGCAGAGTTCGAAAATAAAATCTCGATATTTTATCCGTTTCTGCTCTTTTTTCGGATGATATTAGTCTCTCCAGGAGCTGAAAACTCCACGACAAATATCGTCTTGCTCTGGTGGTCGTGAAGGACTATATCAGACTCATTAGCTTGTATGAGCCTGAGGGTGGGGAACGAATAGTTCGAATAAATTCTGCACTTCCAATTTTCCACAACGGATTCAATATACCCCGGAGATAGGGCAACACCGGTGTCTCCTCAATACAATAGGGTGCCGTAGATGGTAATAGAGCACTCTAAGGGCCGCGTTATGTCGATGGATATAGGCCTAGACCGCATATGCTGGACATGCTGATAACAAGGGCATTAGTGTCTCGGGCGCCTCACGGCAGACCCTGCACCTTGTGTCAGAAACCTCTATACCCATCACGCAACTGTGGTAGACCAAAAGTATTAAAGACACCTTCCTGGCAAGCTATGATGTATCCCTCAGTTTCCGACTTCAGCCCACTCGACCTGAGGAAAGCGAAAGTCAGGCGCTTTGATAAGCCAAGGTCTCCAATGTTATTGAAGAAGACCCGATGCATTGGCTTGTCCTTGTGTTTCCGCAGAAGTTAGGTGATCTCTGCGGCTTTTATATGAGCTTTTCGCTGAACGGGTTCCAACTAGGTGACAGAGTTTTAATCACCTCGTTTAGTGTCGAAAACTACACCGAGTTCATCAGCTGCTCGGGCAACTGCCCTAAAGAGAAATGCTCAAATTTGTGCTCTCTCATGGTCATAGACCATGCAGAGAAGGGGTTCTGTATCCAGTACCATTATATCATGTAGACACTCCAAACTCAAAAGTTCACGGCTTTCCTGTTGTCGGGGGAAGTACAACCGTGGAACAGAGGATTTAGGATGCAAACTCCTATTCAGATGCATAATTTTTCGGGTCTTTACGTCGAGTTGATACAGCCCCTCCCAAGTCCACTCCACTACTCCGAATGAGTAGAATATATTTGAAATGGCAAGCATGTTTGTTGCAGCAACTTTATTCTACCCTGACAATTCCGGTGACCAGATCTGTCGAAGTTTGTGCTGATACTTGCCGCGAGGAGAGTTCTTCTTGTGAGTGGCGTTGTTCCACCCCGAGGTAAGTATACGTATCTTTGGCTTCCACAAAGTGTAGGATGCTTCTATCTACGAGCTGCATATCCTTTCCGTAGTCCCTGCATCGTCTTCTTTTGAGATGAACCATTACACATTTGTCTATCCTGAATTTCATATCGATAGCATGCATGTACTCTCAAGGACTGATGGAGATCCTTCTCTCCAGAGGCATAAAGTTTTAAAAATCATTCATATAAAACAAATGGGTGACCTTGTGCCTTCCGTTTCCTGGGGTGCCACAGTTATACCCTCGAGTATTTCTGAGCGCAATGAATAATGACAATAGTGAGATCCAGAAGAGAAGGGCACTAGGGAAATCACCCTGAAATACACCTCTTCTGAAAGTGACCCACCCTGTTTGGACTCTTGCTTGACCAGATGTTATGGGGAAGCGAGGTAGCCAAATTGGTATCAGTTGTTCAATGCATCTCACTATTTCATAGGGTACCGCAAGGCATCTGAGCAAATGCAATATAAGCTCATCAGAACGAAAATCAGTCACGTCGTCATCTGTATTCTGGTATTCTGAATGTATAAAATAACTATTTGTGAAAAAAATTCAAACCACTTTCCCGTTATGAGTTTTGGATCCATCAGTTCTATTGATTGTTTTCATTCTAAATATAAATTTTTCGAACCCTTCAGCAGATCGTTGTATAAAGACTTGAATACAGTGTACCGTCTCTACTTTATATTACGGAGAGAGATCAAGCTGTCGCGAACAAACTAGAAACTAATTGCTGCTTCAAATTACATGATTGCAAATATCGCTCGAAATCTGTGGCAGATGCCTGGAAGTCAAATTATGTGCTTCATAAACGGTTCATGCCTTATTCAATTGAATCCTGAACGGGTTATTAATTGGTTCTGATAACGTCAGAAGTGCTTCTGCCACTGTGACTTTACATGTTTTTGGTTCGAAACTTGGTAATTCAATATTAAATTCCATTTCATAGCAAGAAGGCTAAGAACACTTCTAGTGAGTTTCTTGAAGTGAATCTCATTGGAAAAAATGTGTATCTTGTCTAGCTTTCGGGAAAGTTTCTGGTGGCCGAGGAAAAATGAAAATAATGCGTTTACAATAATTTGCAGTTATTTCCATACTGAATGAAACTCAATGATAATTTTTGAAGGTGCATCGCTCTAGATAGTCTAGATTCAGAAATATAATTCATTCAATGAATAATTTAAAATAATTTCATCGTATGATGATAGTCTACTCAAAATTCTATACCATTTAGCCTCTTCTCTACGTCAGCTCAAGAAGTTCTCTCAATTCGATTGGAAACCTTAGATTTATAAAAGTGGTTCATCTATTATTTATATTCTAGAATACTTCTTCTAGTTGTCACCTATGTCGATGGAGTAAATCCAAATTGACGATTTCAAATTTCAGTACAGCAAATAGCAATGATAGATTTTTGTAAAACCTTAGCTTGATGCTCAGGCTTTCCATGGAGGTGTGTACTTCAAATCTTATCAAGATCAATGAATCCCACATTCAGTTTCATCAGAACAATAATGACTTTGAAATGTTATGCCACTTTCCATACTTCTAAAAAGTCAAAAAAAGAACTACCCTTAACTCCAGGAGAAATTCAGATTCACTTCAATTAATACATTTTTTTTTGCAACAACCCAAAGTCATTCTTGCATATTACTGGAGTTTATCCCAACACCAAAACGTTATTTTGAACACCTCGATACATGTTTCAATCACCAAGTGATCATCTTCAAGAGAAATATAGATTCATTACTACACCAAAGATTCCAAACAGTGCATCACAAGTTATTCTAGCAGTCTAACAAAGATTGAGACAGGTATCCCCTTCCTTGAATGCAATACTGAAATATCCCTTAATAATTAAAAAATCCTCCACAATACAATATTCCCTAACAGTTACAAAATCCTCCAGTTCTCATTCCTAGAGAGACATATTCATCTTCTCTCGGAATATATCGTCTTCTACCAACAGATCTATTGTCGATGCCTTTGTCTCTAGCAGTATTTGTCAAAGCATTTGACTTCTTCGTCGTATGTTCTCAACTCTTTTTACTTTCTGGAAATGCTTCATTGACATAACAAATTCTTGAACATTCAAAAGATGAACATCATTGTGAGTTTTGAGTTAACAATATCGCACTCTCAAAGACTAGACTTTTGAAATCAACAAATCAACCTCCGAAATATTCTCCACCTCATCCACCTCAGAATGCTCAGAACACTATTTGCTTTTCAGGTCAAGTCTCACAAACAAATTTAAAGTTACCCTTGTAGTTTTTACAAACCCCTGAACATTGAAACATTTGATGTAATTCCACTTGCTCGCATAGACGTATTAACTTCAAAAATTATCAAGTCCTAGTACTTTTCTGGGTGACTTTTGGCATGCACATCAACTTACCAAAGAGATAAAAACTCCAGGAACACATCAAAAATATTATTTTCGACAGATGCAACAAGTATAAACAAATAATCTCTGGATCATTTCCAAGATTCCTCAATCTACTCTGACCACAGTAGAAAATTAATGACCATCGTTACAACATCTGGCGGTTATCCAGGTTCCTGCTGAATCTGTAGAATAGATTATTAGACAGTGTAATTGATTGTTATTTCGTAATTAATAACGTTCAGCTAGTGCCGTTTAGTGATTAAATGGATGAGCAGAGTGGAACTTGTACGTGAATAGTTAAAACTGATTATGCTAAAATTGTGATTTTGTTATTCATTTATTACAACACTTACTGAGTGGAATGTTCAATTATGTTACGAGAAACAATATGATAGTTCACCAGTTCGATTTCGCAGAATTTGAGTTAGCCTCCACAGAAAATTATGATTGAGGTACTAATCAATTCGTAATTCCACCCAGAATAATTCAGCATTTACAAGTTGAACCAACTGGGATGGGTTTTATTTTCTCTAAAACCACTCCTGATATTCAAAAGTTGTGAAAACATTTTTCAAAAACAGAAATTTTACCATAGGGACTTCCAAACTTTGATAATGCACATCTGTTGAAGTTACATATGTCAAATTAGTTGTCATTTATTGTCTGTTTTGTCAAATTACCACGGAGAGATATAGCAGTCGACAACTTATACAAATATCATTTTTTTTTTCAATCAAAATGTGTATTATGGCGGCGTTTTTGGTCCATATTTTTTTGAAAACTACGTTGGCCAGCTTATTCCTGTAAACGGCGAGCACTATCGGCCTGAATTGGAAGCTCTGGACATCAACGACATGTGGTTTCGATAAAATGGTGCTACGTGCCACATAACTCATGCCACATCGGATATCCTACACGAACGATTAGAGGGCATGGTCATCACATATGGAGGTGATATGAACCGGCCACCGAGATCATGCGATTTGACTCCGTTAGACTTTATCTTGTGGGGTTTTCTTGCCAAAAAAACCTATGGAAAATTGGACGTTCCAGATGCGCTGCTCCCAGAAAAGTCGTGAACGATGTTTTATTCCATACATAATGGCATCAATAGGTCTTTCAAACAAATAAAACTTACTGGAATGTAATTTTCTGCGATTTATGCAGGAAACTAGAATTTTTTATACGAAATTTCTATCGGGATCTTCGTCCTTGGATATAATCAAAAGAAGGAAAACAGAAATGTCTACTTGCATCTGAAAAAAATACAATAAGTGTTAACAGTTGAAATATAGGCAAGGCAACAATTTTCCTCCAGTTTAGTATGCGCCTATCCAAATTCTTTAGGTAGTGAAATACTTGATCACCCGCCGCTGTTGTGAAAATTTCAATAATTTCTGGTTGAAAATAACCTTGGAGATATTTGAATACTGTGTAATTACTGCCATTGGCCATTGCGATAGTTAATGTAAAATATTATTTTATTCATTGAGATCTAGGTCGAACACTCGGTTCTTCGATGTCGATATTTTCCCAGATGAAAAAACGTTTGAACTACTTTATGACTGTCGGACCTTTGAGCGTCGTTGTGGTTATGTACAAGTTGAGCTAGATGTATATATTACATCCTGCCGATGATCATACGCTTGGGAAAGTTGAAAACGCTGATATGAGGTTTTTGTAACTAGCGTTGCAGACACGACGGCTTGGTAGTTTTAGCGAGAGACGCAAATAGTCGGTCACCGGGGCCCGTCGAAACGAGATCGAGAGTCTCATCCTCCAGCCTTCGAGGCTGAGGAAGGTGGCTTAAATAGGAAAGTCATTTTGTTTTTAAGCACGTGGTGCGGTCATTAAGGAAAATCGGTAGTGAAATCGTAAACCAGTAATGGGTACAGAGAAGTTGAAAGTGTTGGTGTTGAAGGCACAGCGGGTCAACGGAACCTGTGGTTAACCATGAACTACCAAGAGAGGCGTTATGTGAGTTTTTGTTTTTTTACTAACCAGGTAATATTGAGAGAGAGTTCACCTTTTATTTTGTCTAAATCCATTTCCTATTTGCAAAGTGGTTATATATTGTTGGGTTCCTAGTACTGATTGTTCAGCTAGAATTCATATTACAATCACAAAAAAAACCTAAATTCAAAGTTATACACCACTCTCTCTGAAGTAAAGGTAAAACTAAAAGTATTTTGTACCGAGTTGGTGCGTTTGAAATTATTTAATAGGTTGAATTAATAGTAAATAGCATCGTCAAAATGGCGGCATTTCCTTTGTTCTATT
>WOGP01009995.1:0-10491 GCA_015342065.1 Leptinotarsa undecemlineata
AAATGCAATACGCATATATACAGACGGCTCAAAAACCAAAGAAGGCTCAGGATGTGGAGCGTGGTCCAAACAGAACAATCTGCACTGGCAGCAGACAAGCCCTATTAGCCTTGAACAGACAACGTGTTACCTCAGGTCTAGTACTAGAGTGTCACCAAGATTTATCCAAAGCCTCGGTAGATAATAACATTATCCTTAGGTGGGATAAAGGGCACGACAGGAGTAAAGGTAATCGCATTGACGACTCTTTAGCCAAGGAAGCGGCTGGACTGAGAATTTCAGGACCCAGTGGCACCTACGGCCTGATGACTTCCGACAATTGCGGAACTAGCCAAATATTACACACATGCTCAATCCCTAGAGAGATGGGATGGAATCAAAGGATGCAATCTTGCCAGGATCACCTTGGGCGACCCTGGGAAGCTGGTGTCGAAGAAATATCTGGCGATGACCAGGAAAAATCTACGCTTAACGGTAAGATTTTTGATTGATTGATAGAGGTAATTCCGTGTTAGAGGTCACACGTTAAAAAAGGTGAAACCTCGTTAATTCTTAGCTCGCACAAGTTTCAACTTTTGAGAGTTGTCGTTCGTAGGGGTGCGACAGCTGGTTAACGGAAAAACATATTTGTCAAACATATATTTCAAAAGGTTCCGTTTCGTACAATGATCTGTATTAGCATCCAAGAAAGTTAAAGAACAAGTAGTTTATTGTTATATACAGGATATTTATCAAACATGCTTCAAAAAATTAAGGGACTAATCCTTGGACTATTCTACGGATATTTTGTCCTTTGACAATTTGACAAACAATTTTGGTAATTTTAAAATTATTAACGTAGCCGAAGTAAAAGTATAGCGTATTACACTGGACCTACCGAGTAATACAAAAATTAACAATTCCGTTGGTACCTATCAATAACATTCCGATTACTACAAACGGCTGGAGACATTAAATTTGCTGGGTGTAACGCAATCAGAAACGATCCTGGTGTTTTTGAAAGAGTTCGGGAGTCGATGAGAAGATTGAAGTCTTGCATCCGAGCGGGGGTAGTCATTTTCAACAGTTTTTGTAGATTCAGAAAAATTACATGTAATTTTTGGTAATAAATTGTTATTGTAGAAATTTTTTTTCGCTCCGTTTCATCGACACAAGGCGCCCTATCAAACATCTTCAAGGGACAAAATATCCTTAGAATGGTCCCTTAGATTTTTGCCGCATGTTTAATAAACACCCCGTATAGGAACAAATACCACTCAAATTGGTGGTTGTGAAAAAATAGCTACTGGCGATACTACAATATGTTATCATTCCAATGAAAATAAAGTATTACACTATTTAAACTTTTTCCGAACCACTGAAAACAAAACTCTCATCGGTTCAAGTATGTCTGTAGTAACAGAACGCCTTGTATGAATTTAAAACCAGAAATCTTTCAGTAAATTCAGACTGAACTTAGGGTAGGAAGGTGGCAAGGTTTACGTCATCTGACGGCATTTAACATAAAACAGATTCGGCAAAGTACTTAACCTGTGGTTAAACAAACATAATTAACATGAAACATTCGTGCTCATTCTCACGAACACCTATTAACGAATAAGTTCATGAAAAAACAACACAGAATCATTCAAGGTATACATCAAATCCTCGTGTTTATGTTTAGAAAATTTCGTTAATGTTATTACTACTTGCTAGGTTCTAGAAAATAAATATCCTTCCTAATGATATAAATTGAAATATGCATATTTAAGTTTTTGTAGATTAGAATAATGAAATTTGGCAAACAAGAAAGAGAGTTGATGATTAGATTTTGGAACCACTGGTGTAGAATAAATCTAGAATACCAGAATAGTCTCAGTCATCCCCAAATGAAGGTAACTTGTTTAGCGAAACACGCGTTGAGAGATGGTATTTGTTCTGGTGAGGAAAACTTGTGAATTTATTTCAATATGGTTGACTTAAATTTTTTGTAAGTATTGGAACATGCACTAACGGCAATAAATAAACAATGAATAAACCTGCGCTTTTCAAAGTGTCAATAAACATCACCATTATGCATATAGCAGTTGAGCTAGCTGCATAATTTTTCACCTAACCCCATACGAATTCGGTTCGGCTATACAAATTCGAGTTCGGTATTCATTTGGTATGAAATTATATGTTTTCAGATCTTCTATAATGATACCCACACAACATTAAACCAAAGCATTTATATAACCATTGTAACTCAAAAAGATTTTTTCAACACTTGTTCTAAGTATTCTTCGCAATATTACTATTCGTATCTTCGTGGAACGTGAAATAACTGAAATGCTAATATAGCGACCTTTCAAAGAGTTATTTGTGATGTGTAACAAATGGACATTTTCCATTACCAGAGGACGTTTTTGTTTCTAAAGATCATCTATGAAATAATTGGTTGGTCCAACTGTATACATTACATTCAAATAATTCATTTTCTTATTTCAATTAGCAAAATTCGTTACTTCCAGTACAATCATGTGAAGTTTCTTTCTCATAGAATGTCACAAGTCATGTCTTTTATCATTTCAGGAACAACTTTTTGGACTTTACCTTAAATTCTTCTTTTGATATTTTTTTAATATATTTTGTTTATATATTTGCTACGCCTTCCTGGGAAAAGTTTTCCCAAGGTCCGCGGACTGTCGACTTTTCATTTTTTATCACCTTTGAACAAATGTTCACTGCATATTAGCCAATTCTGTAATATCTCAGTTTTGTACATTGAATATGTTAAGCATTTTAATAAGTTTATTCTTGCAACAAACACTTTTGTCTGGGTTAAAAACTAATTCATAAATAAAACGTAATGTAAACAAAATCTCATCCCCTTCGCCTTTTGGACAAGCATCTATGAATCCCTTGAGTTCTTGATGATGATGCATTTTAACCGAGAGTATATTCCAAATCATTGAAAGAACGGCGTGGTTATTCTTTTAGCTAGGTGCAAGTCTATTTCGGATTTCTCCAACCTTGAGACATATAATCATCCTACCGTGTCCCTCGAAAGTGGTTGTAATGATCATAAAGTAACATATTTGTAACCGAATCATGTACAGTCCAGTTTCAGACCTCAACGCAGCACAGCTTTACTTTCCAAGACAGACGATCTCTAAAAAGGTTATAGTGTATCAGAAAACATTAATAAATCACCCTAGAAATAATATCACGTACTGATTCATGTGAACCATGATGACAAAGGGGATTGACAGTACGCGTTGAATAACTGAGGTGTTTAAAAAAATCTGTTAAAATATGTTTGCCGTTTACCAGATGTTGCCCCCGTACGAACGACAACTTTAAGAAGTCAAAAGTGTGAACTATGGATCAACGAAGTCCTACCTTTCAACTCGCCATTTCCAAAGTGCAAACAATTAAAGCAGCAAACAAACGGACATTCCAGCTGATTTTTCTATTGATGATGGTAAAACAGAGAGTTCATAAAAATATTCATATGAAAATGAGACATTACATAAGAATCAAAGTATTAAGACTTAACTTCCCTCCAAATGAAAACATATTAATACACGGATCTGATACGGACACTAAAATTTATATACTTGAAATATATATGTACTCGATGTGGATGTGTCCAAAACAAGGGACGCAGGGCAAAATAACGGACGTATGTTCAAAATCAGGAAACCTAGGTCCAAAACAAGGGACGTAGGTCAAAAAAACCAACCCGAAAAAGTTTCAAGTCCAAGGATATAACCTCTCAAATTATCTACAAGAACAATTCGTTCAGGCCAGTCTCAACTACTATATAGGTAAGTTGAGACTGGCTAATACCCCCCTGGCTAATACCACAAAGGGCGATGTATTATATCCGAAAGGTGTGCCCACTTAATTTATGTACAGAAATAACGTACGTTGAAAGTATAATAATAAGGGACACAGATCCTGAAATAAGAATGTCGATTAAAAAGCTGAAAATATAGGTTATTTTACAAAAAAAAATAGAATTCAAAATATCTAAAAGCATTAGCAGTTCAGTTACCGTTTAGACGATACCAAAATTTCAATGGGAATAGAAACCCTGAAAGTTGGGTTGACTTGTGGAAATTGGTTCAGAAATAAAGAAAGTAGCCTAGAAATCAAATAAAATGTTTACAGTTACAAAATATCTAGGGCCCGTCCTGAGTCCAGGATGAATCATCAATCATTGAAGTGATAGATAGAAAAAAAAATAAAGCAAACAAAATAGGTTCTAATATAGAAACAAGACTTTAAAAGAAACCCTACTGAAATGATGGTGCTAAATCCAACTCCACTAGGAGGAATCGATACCGGAGGCGATATTTGCCAAATGAACGTGCAATGGAAAAAGAAAAAGTTTATCCATAATCATAACCTTTGCGAACACGATTTGAATCAACAACTGATTTAGATGTCTACGAGATGATGAAAAAAATAGAATGCTTTGCGAAATAAAGCGAAGTATGAAATATATACTTTTCCTGGTAGTCAAGCCGAATTCAGAAAAACATTTGCCTAGACTTTATCAAATTACCAAGAGAAGCAGGAAACTGCAGCTCTGCGAATATGACTAAAAACCATCAAGGAAAACCAAAGTTCGCAGTTTGGTGAATTACATTGAAAAAAGGGGTTCATAATGTAGCAACACTATCAAAAAAACAGATTATGAGAATAAAAATAGAAATAAAACAATCTTCAATTATATTCAATTATATTATGTGAATGAAATACGCGATTCAGAAGAATTTTTAGTTTCCAAATGAATTTCAAAACTTGAAATGTGTAAGATTTTACTGGGATTCATATTATTAGAAATACAAAATATTTCAGAGCACAACACAGTTATATGTGGGTCCATGACGAGGATATTCCAAAATTATTTTGAAATATATAAGGCGACTCCCAAAAAAGTTACATACCAAAGTTATATTTTTGCTTATGGAACACTCTATATTTTTTATATTTTTAGATACTATGGACAAAATAAAGTTGAGTTACTATTTCCCCCATACTATTCCACTACTATCCCATACTAAAAACTGACCGTTTCTGAGAAATTTTAAAATACAGACCATAATTAAAAAATTGTTTTCACCCTGTAACGTGTAACGAGCTGTGTGTGATTAAATGTACTGCTAAGCTCAAAGGTTAAGGTTAACTGCCCGATGAAATTTTTAATGCAATATTATTCAGAGTGGCGAAAAAAATTTACACAAAATTTGGCCACACATTTAATCAAATAACTTCTTAAAGTTGAATGAAACACCCCTTATTTAGTGGCGTAATTTGACACAGAAATAGATTCCCTTCAAAACTATATTAGGGTTCCCTATACCTATCTCTTCTGCTTTTTACACAAAAGACATTTTTATATTTTACTCGTGAGTAATTTTTTTATGTTAAATTTCATGTGGTAGATAACTTTAACCTTTGAGATTAGCAGTACATTCACCTTTATTTTGTCCATAGTATCTAAACATATAAATATAGGGTGTTCCATAAGAAAAAATATAACTTTGGTATGTAACTTCTTTGGGAGTCACCTTATATATTTCGAAATGATTTTGGAATATGCTCCTCATGGACCCACATATGACTGTGCTAAAAGTTTTTTCCTCTCTTCATTTCACGTAGAAATACCAAGGTTAATGTGGTGGGCCACCCTGTATAATCATTGAACTTGGCATCTATAGTTGAAGTCCGTAGTATACAATTTACCAACAGAGAATTGAAAGTGTTCCAAATAAATGCATCAAACATCTGGCTCATAAGATAGACATTTATATAATCAAAGGGAATTTTCATCCAGTTTTACATCAATATTCCCAAATGTCAGATCTGCTAATGTCATAGAAAATATGCAATAATAGTGTAGACTGTCCAGAGTTTTCACGAAAATTCCTTAATTGAATACAAGTTGTAGAGGCTGGAGAAACCAAGATTTCCTCATTACGCCGTTTAGAAAAAAAAATCAGGAAAAAATTCTCCCGTAAGCAGAATTGTCAGATCTCTCAACGACATTAAAAATCTGAGATTTTCTTCCCCTCAAAAAAGAGAAGGAAGAAGTATGTAATTTGCATAAAGACTACATTCTAAATTGGATCCTTTGAGCGCACATACTATATCATTTATTACGAAACCACCAACAATACTGCAGGAGAAGGTGTGGGAGCAAATTGGTTGGAAGAGGAGACCGTTTTTGGAGACAAAATCTCGAAGAAGGAAGAAATCTACCTGATTGCTCTATATTGCACCGTGTATTTGGTAACATTTCAGAAGACGTTACATTATAAACAACTCCAAATATGAAGGGTGATAATACATCCTTCATTAATAAACAGGGTGACGCGGTTGAAAACAGCGTTGAGTCGAAATCAAGAAATACGCAGATCATAAGCAATTCAGAGGCTCATTTTATTCTGACTACAAAAGATGTCGACTCATCATTCACTCTTCATAAATATGCCCTGCATGGCGATATTCAAATCGATGACCATCACCGATGATTGTCACTATTTTGCACTGACTAAGGAGTGGCTAAGGGGCCCGAAACCGGTCTGAAAGTGTGCCCGTTCCAAAATTGAAGGGTGACTCTTTCAGTTGTGTTGACAATTGCATATGCAGGACATTTTCTGTAGAGATTCCTGCACTGACGCCTGTCGGATATAATTTAACGCCGTTCGTGGTATTAGCCAGTGGAATAGTTGTTTTCTGATAGGCGTCAGTCCATTCAACCTATTGTGTAGGTACATCCGAGACGGGCTTTCACATTCAAAGTTCATTTCTTTAGAGTAGTAAACGTTTTGAAATGGACGACAGTTAGTTTTTTCTGCAATGGCAATTTTTCTTGAATTTAGTTGCCGCAGAACAAAAAGTAGATAGTTGGTTACTGTCACTTCTTCACGAATTATTATTCAGTTATCCTTGTTCATTGTGTTCCAACAATTTTTATTCTACTGAAGATAGAAAAAAATTGTTGCAACCTATTATCGAAATAATGAATGTGCTAAAGCTGCTGCAAGAACTTATAATACGAATCATCCAGACCACAACGTGAGCTATCAATACGTTAAACAGATAACGGATAAATTTCGAACTTCAGGTTCTGTTCAAAACAGAAAACATGAAGTATCCCGTCCTGTCAGAAATGACGGAGTTGAAGTTACAGTTGTAGGACATGTACAAATGGATGATTGACAATCTATTAGACACGTAGCTAGAGCGTCTGGTGTATCAGCTACTTGTTTTTTTCGAATTTTGAAATCCTACAAAATCCATCCTTTTAAAATAAGATTAATTCGCTAATCGTCGACTTCAGTTTTGAGAGGTGTTCAGCAAGAAATTGACCAATAACCCGAATCTATTATACAATACATGTTGAAGTGAATAAACATAATTGTCGTTACTGAAGCGATGTGAATCCTCATTTGGTAATATGGAAACACATTTACAAACTCTACAATAATTGAATGTCTGGGCCGGTATTCTTGGTAATCATATTGTTGGACCATTCTCTCTCATCTCATCTCAATGAAGTCACACACTTAAATATGTGTAGATCCTATGACTACACAAATTTCAGAAAATGATGGCAATTCAGTAGAAAATGAAATAACATTCCAGTAGGACACATTTTGATGTTCCAATGCATTGGATCGGCAGAAGGGGTCCAGCCAGGAGTGGCCTGCTAGATCACCTGATCTCACACCGATGGACTTCTTTCTGTGGGGACACCTGAAGTCGAAAGTTTACTCTACTAAGCCTACAAATCTAGAAGACATGCGACAAACAATTGTTCGGGGATTTCTGACTCCGGCTATCTCGAATAATGTACGGAACGCTTTCGAAAGTAAACTGTATTATTGTAAGGAACTAGGTGGAGGTCATTTTGAACAATTTATTCGTTGATTTTGTTTACACTGATATTATTTGTTGTTGATTTCCTCATTAAAAGAACGACAGCAAATTTTCTGTTTTTTCTTGAATAAAACGTTCAACATTTAATGTCTCTATAACGAATGAACCAATTTTGAAAAAAATTACAGAGCTAACAGAGGGACAAAAGACCTTTCAAATGACTTATCACTCAACCCCCCATGCCATTGAAAAAAATAGGGGTGTAGTTACTGATCTCGCGGGGGGGAAGGAAATTTAGTCACCCTAGAAATAAAAATTGACGTGTTTTTTGAAATTTTCGATTATACGTCCGTTTCTGACTTACAGGAGGGGTCAAATTTTCGTTGGAACGCCCTGTATAAAGTACAAAGTGCAAGAACGCTACAAAGGTAAATTAACTTATGGTAGTCCTTTCAGATAACAGGCTTTCGAAATCATGAGTGACAAACTCAGTTTCTTCGGTTTTTCTGTGTGGGTTGTGGTTGTAGTGAACGGTACATCTCAGATGCCCTACCATGCAGGTGGTCAAAAAGGATCCATCCTTGGTCGTTTACTAATCAGACTGATCATCAACGACTTCCAACAATCGATAGAAAAATGCACTACACAGATGGAACTTTACATCAAGCACTGTCAACCGGGCGGTGAGTATCTTGACAATTCTACTCATCATCCGCGATCCACACATTCTAACAAGAAGCTTCAAACTCATATTGATGGTAAGTGAAATGAAAAAATACGCCTGTGATTTTATTCTGAATTGCGTTTTACAAAACACGTCAACTGTCTAATTCAAAAGTCCTTTCATATTTCAGGGCAACTAGATCTAAAAAATCTTACCTATGCGTGGTGGTAGTTATTTCAAAACTGTTTGCCATCAGCCCTGTGTTACTTCAATATGAATCCCTGCGTTTCTTTTGTCGTTTGAAAATACGAAGATATATTACCAATAATGAAGGAATAAAAAATACCTGAAACTGGAAAACTAACAAACTACCTCAAAGTCTTGAACCCCAGAATGACATATTATTTCATAAAGAAATTGAAGACTTTCTAATATTTTCTTTTCTACAAGAAATAGATCGGTATTGTTCATTCCCAAACACAAATTGTTTGGTCGCAGCTTTCGCTCACAGCTTTTTATACAAGTTCAAAAACATATCAGATCGACTCTCCGCCCATTCATCTCTTTTCAATCAATCTAGATCAAACTATAGTTCAAAAGTTATCAAATGATAAACAAGAGTATTTTGTTACTATTGTTTACTCGTATTATCGTCATACACTTAACCGAAAAAAAAAATGTTTTTAGTGTTTTTTCCTTTGGGATAAAAATAATAAGTAGGTTTAATACAAGCACTGAAAACCTTTTCATCGTTACATGTTAACGAGGAACGAGTGATTTATTATTGTTGACCTACTTCGTACGCAAGTCATGAATAACTTTGTTCCGTGTTAGATGGCATTATTTCCTAGTCCTCTGTAGGTTATTCCGTGATCGAATATTCACTATCAGAACATGCGAAACAGAAAATAATCCATATCACTTCCAGACATCCAGAATGTGGTAATTTCTAGAAAGTTCATTTCGAGCGTCGGTATTTTTACCCAGAGTGGAATAAATAAATTGTCGGGTAGTGATGGTATCTGGCGCTCTGTTCCTTCACAAAATAAATCATAATGCAAACAATTCAATTGAAACTTTGTTGAACTATTGACACGTGAAACATAAAACCTCAAAGGTTATACGCCATTGTATCTATGGTTTTCAAACAAGAAAATGCTGTATAACAACTTTGTCTTGAATCCCTCAATGGAATAATATGTTTTCTTCCAAAGAAAGCAAAACATTTTCTATTCAGGCTTTATCCAATCGCTCCGCGTTAGTGTCAATGTCCCAAACAGACGGTGTAAGAGATTATTCGGTTTATATCTATAAATCTACAGTGCAGGAAAAATAAAAAACACGTCAACCATTGTATACAGGAAAACACATTTTGACATATTCACATTTGATGTTACTTTTTCTATCGCACTTTTTTTATGAATCAATTGTTTTGCATTATCAGATGAATAGATTTCAACAAAGTGGAATATTATTCAGGAGTTCTCAATAATGAAGCTATTTGTACTGCAGTTTTAGGACACGTTGGACTAATGGAAAATTCGCAATCTCTTACTAAGTTATCTCGAGAATCAGGTATCAGTCGTACATATGTTCTCAGGATCCTTCATAAGTACAAATTTCATCCATATAAGACTACATTCATGAATTGAACGAAGATGATTTCAATAGACGTATTCAGTTTTGTGAAAGTCCCACTGAACGGAGCAACTTGCATCAGAATTTCTTGTATAACATTTTTTTTTCGGATGAATTTATGTTTAGTTTGAATAGAGAGGTGAATCAGCAAAATTGTCGATATTGGAGTGATACAAATCCTCACCGTCAAGTTCATACCCAACGACCTAAAAAACTGAATATTTGGGCAGAAATTTTAGGTGACCACATCATAGGACCTTTTTTTATCGATGATAATTCGACTAGTGATAAATATTTGAATGTTGGAGAATCGAATACCTAATACCGTGCAT
>WOGP01009996.1:0-10491 GCA_015342065.1 Leptinotarsa undecemlineata
TGTCCCCAAAGGAAAAAGTCTAAAGGCGATAAATCAGGTGACCTGGCAGGCCATTCGATGGGGCCTCTCCTTCCAATCCACCGTCCAGGAAACCGGTCATCTAAAAACTCTCTTACCGGAGCAACATAGTGAGGAGGTGCTCCATCTTGCTGGAAATGAAGCCGATCATCATTATGATTTTGGTCATTTTCAATTATTTCTGTTATGAGAGGATCAATTGTATCTTCAAGCATGTTCAGGTAGACCTCACCAGTTAAATTTCCAGGTATAAAAAGTGGCCCTACGATATGACTACCAGACATTGATTTTTTGAGGGTACTGGGTATGGACCTCTCGGAATAAGTTTGGGTTACTGTCATCCCAGTAACGGCAATTATGTCTATTCACAGCTCCATTCAAACAAAATGTACTCTCATCGGAAAAGCACGTGTTGAATGATAGGTGCGGATCATCAATTATTAGTAGCTGGCTCAGTTGTTCACAACATTACAGCCTTCTATCCGGATCATCTTCATTGAGTTCCTGTACTAATTTAATTTTGTATGGATGAAATTTATAGGCTTTTAATATCCGTATTATGTATGAACGGGAGACAACTGAGGCTGCAGCAAGCTAACGGGTATTTTGGGTATGATCCCATTCAACATGTCCCAAAACAGTGACTTCCACAGCTTCGGTTTCCGTGGCTGGTGATTCACATCACATATCCGGTTTTGGACTAACTTGGCAACGTACGAATCATTCACATTTTTAACGGCATGACTGTTTTTAAAGAAACAAGCAGTAAGTCTAGCACAACTCTTATGTTGACAATAAAATTTAACAATTTTAACTCGTTCAGGAATAGATTTAAACCATTTTTACAGTAAAGTTGAAATAATTTCAAAAGCAACCGAGCTGAATCAATGAACGTTTGCCTATTATATTTTTGAACATTTATCTGCTGTTTTTATTTGAACCAGAAAACGCACGAGAGAAATTGAGGAATGTAGTAGTGATAAAAATGCCGTTTTTTTCGCATTTTCATCAACACCAAAATATCGAGTAAATGTTCTTTTTTTTATAACTATTCAAGTAAATACAACAAATGAGGTATCATTGGAAAGAGAATTTTGTGCCCTTTCAAATGATATATCACTTGACCCATCTCTCCATTTAAAATTTTAGGCTTGTTACTCAACCTCGCTACGGGGTTGAAGGCACAGATAGAAAAATACATCTAAAATGTGTTCCCCTCCAAAGCAACATTGACCTCTCCGAGCATTTTTGCGTTAAGTTACAAAAAAGGAGAAAAGCAAGGTGCATTCTTTTCGTTGGACCACTCGATATGTATATCAAATGAAGGTATCTTCTCAAATTAATACAAATAACGCTATTTTAAATCGAATATGACAGGCCATCTAAGATAACAGATCAGTTATTTTTTATACACTCCCATGATATGGGTATCGAATGAAGGGTTTTGATAAAAACGAAAATAAAATTACTCCTCTAAATCCAAATATAGCGGGCTCACAAAGATGGTGAACTGTGTTCATGTAACCCTATGATTTAGCTATCATACGAAATTATTAAAGGAAAAAAAAATTAAATTGGCGAATAAAAATATGGCCGCCATACAAATTTCAACGAGTTCTAACTCGACAAACCTTATGGATACTTTAATCATGCTTGAACAAATTTTGTTAAGATCTACCACGCAACAGTGGCGCACACGTTAATTCACAATTCCACAATTCATATGATATAAAACATTGTCACGAAATTAACCGGTAACTTGGTCTTGACATAAGTAATTAAGGTATCGCAACAAACTTTTATATCATTCGAATTGTGTTTAAAATTGAAATGTTTGGTTTGATTCAATCCAATGCTTCTGGAAAATGCAAATTAAAGGTTGGTTTCCAATGTGTTTAAAGTTTTCCGCATATCCTCCCATATGATTCATAGCAGCATATCTGTAGGGAAGGGAGGGTTAGTGTAGGCCCACGCACTTAGACCACATGTGACCCGTTGTACATCCTCCCGAGGAGTTGTCCTCCTAGGATATCGTCCATCCTGTCCTTTCCAGGAAGGTGGACAGGTCACTAGGAGACATCTCCTTTATATCGGCAGGTGTAGGCCAAGACTCGCCTAAATCACATTCTCTTATTGACGATAACTCCGGGCACTCGCACAGGACATGCCTGTCACTCTCATCTTCCTCTTCACACATTCTGCATAGAGGTGTGTCCACTAGCTCAATATTATGGAGGTGTTTCCTTAGTTGACAGTGGCCAGTAAAAAATCCTACTGTTAGGCGTAGATTTTTCCTGGTCATCGCCAGATGTTTCTTTGGCGCCAGCTTCCCAGGGTCGCCCAAGGTGATCCTGGCAAGATTACATCCTTTGATTCCATCCCATCTCTTTAAGGATTGAGCATGGGTGTAACATTTGACTAGTTCCGCAATTGTCGAAGTCATCAGGCCATAGGTGCCACTAAAATTCTTAGTCCAGCCGCTTTCTTGGCTAAAGAGTCGGCAATGCGATTACCTTTACTCCTTTCGTGCCCTTTAACCCACCTCAAGATAATGGTATTATCTACTGAGGCTTTGGCTAAATCTTGGTGACACTCTATTACTAGCCCTAAGGTTATACGTTGTCTGTTCAAGGCTAATAGGGTTTGTCTGCTGTCAGTGCAGATTATTATGTTTTTGCCAGAAATTTTTTTCTTGGTTATTTCTTTTGTGGCGATTGAGATACCAGTCAGTTCTGTTGGGATCACTCTGGTCTTTCTGCCCATATCCCAGGCCCTATCCCCCGAAGCTCCGATACATTCGGGAGGGCGCGCCAGCATTATTAACCACACTGTGTGGTAAGTGATCATTGGTTCCGAGAATCATGTGCCTTGAACAAGCGCAGTGAGTCAAGAATGACAGCCTTCTGCTTCTATCCGGCTAACATAAAGCTAGCAGCACTCTTAAATAAAAGCTAGTGAATTTTGTTGTTCATCCGTTGACGGTTACTCACCAAAGTTTCAGCCATTTCGGACTCGCCGTTGTTATGTAACAGTCGTTTGAGTAAGTTGATGTGAGTGTTTTTATTGAAGTGGGCAAAATCGACGATCGACCTGTCATTGAATATTTGTTTTTGAAAGGCAATACGCCTACCAAATCAAAGATGAGTTGGGTTTTGTGTATGAGGTAGGTAGGTAGGTCTAAAGTGAGTGGGTCTATTTGACCCTCCACCGCAATCCACAAGGGTTTATTGTGGCTCACACCTATTCACACTCAGTCAAATAAACCCAGCTTCTTAACGAAGCCGATTAGGTTGTATGGTGAGTGGTCTCTCAGGTCAGATGGTGAGTGGTCTCTCAGGTCAGATGGTGAACTCTGGTCAGATGGTGTATGGGACTCTGCGCCATCATTTACCACAGTGTAATTTTGGTCGTAGGAGCTTGCGAGACGATGAAAGTTCGGGACGTCCAAAAACTGCAACTACCGACGATGCTAGACGACGATGGTGCTACAGGACCGCCGAATTAAAGTGAAAAAGATAGCAGAAGTTATGAACATGTCAAAAGAACGTGTTTGTCACATATTAAATCAACATATAGGCATGAGAAAGCTGTCCGCGCGTTTGCTCACTCAGACAAAACGACTTATTGGAAAAAAAACAAGAATCCAATATATTGCTTAGCTGACGACAGCACACTTGTCTCGTCATTCCATTTGGATTCCAGGACGTCGGTCACGGAGGCACATCTTCACAGGCAGCAGGAGGTTGCATATCTTAATGAGGATCCAGAAGTGACTTCGAATTGGAGTGAAAGTAACCAGGTTCAATTCAATGCCACAAAAACCCAGGCATCGGTTTTCTCCAAAAAGATAGATATCTTCGAACCGGATATAATAATGTCAGGTCAGACAATTCCGCGTTTTGCTTCGATAAGTTTGTTGGGGGTTAAAATGGACACCGGTATGTCTTGGCACAATCATGTCGCTGGAATTGCAAAGGCTGCTTCTCAAAAGCTTGGAACTCTGTTCTGAACCGGAAAATTATAGACATCTAAGCAACTTTCGATGCTTTATAAGGCTCAGATCAGACCTGCTTTGGAGTATTGTTCTCATTATAGAGCTATGCCCCCAAACATACCCTGAAGTTGCTGATTTCCATCCGCCTGATTGGAGACGTGAACATCACTTACAACCTTAATAGTCTGGAACATCGAAGATAGGTTGGAGATCTGTCTCTCTTCTATAGATACTTCCACGGGAAATGTTCAAGTGACTTGACACATGTGATTCCACCAAGAGCGGGACATATCACAAATACGCGATGGACTGTGGCTGCTCATCGTTTTGAGGTTCACTTCAGTACACCTCGAACCTCACTGATTAAGAACTTTTTCATCTTGTATTCATCCATCATATTTATTGCATCCATACCAGAAGCAACAGATGCAGGCACTGTTAGCATGAGATTTTCCTAGACGATTGGATTTTTGTCAGTGTTTCATTCGTAGAATTGAACAAAATCCCTCTTTGACTTAATGGTGTGACGTATAGACAATTTCTAGAAGACAAATTGCCAAAATTGTTAGAGGATGTACCTTTGCTAGTAAGACGAAATATGTTGTTTATGCACGACGGAGCACCTGTTCATGATTATCTTACTGATACTTCGTGGGGGACCTCAACCATGGCCACCTAGATCTCCAGACTTGAACCCTTTGGGTTATTTCTTTTTGGGATATATTCGATCGCTTGTTTATGCGACACCAATTGACGATGAAAATGACTTGAGGAATAGATGTTTGCATAATTCTAACGCGATGAGGAGAAAACTTGATGTTTGTATTGCAAGTCAAGGTTCTCATTTTGAGCATCTGATGAAATTATTTTTCAATAATTACCTACACTGTTATCCGAATGAAATACAAATTAACTGGCACTCAGAGTACGTCTTCTATGTACTATTCAAATAGATTTTCATTTCAAAGTTTGTTCAAATGGCGACGAATGTCTAAACACATTTTTGAACTTGAATTATTTGTAATCCCCATTTCTACGCCACTGACTCTGATTCGATAAAGTTTAGCTATAATAATAATAATAATATTTATTTACAATTCAATGAAATTAACGATGTTTAAAAACATATAAGGATTTATAATAAAATTATCAGTAGATTTATCAGTTATTTCAAATAATATCAAACTTATGAAAACAGTGGCGTGCAATGATTTTTAATAATAAATATCAATCGAATAACCCTCTGCGACGCCACTGGATTTGAAATCTCAAATATAATTTCATGAAAAAAGTATCTTGTTACTCATAACATATGTATACCCGTAGTTTGATCCACATCGGCGAAAATAATACCGAGTTATTAATAAAGGAACAATAATTTTTAAAAAAACTGTGACGCACCCTGTATGAGGAATAATTTAATGATCAATGTTTTGTTCGTAACATTTTATCGCCACACGTGCTTTCGTGTATTGTTGTAAAAATAGTTATCTAATCGATGGTTTGGTGTACATAACATGAATTTTCCAGCGTGTCACAATTATAGCTTACAATTTTGTTGCTCAGTAATTCATTTCATAATATGAAAACGCCTCCGTATCTTCTTTCTGTGTAGATACAAAAAAATCTTGTTAAAAAAATTGTTTGTTACAACCATTTCCGAAATTCACTCAGATCTTCGTGAAGTTTGTACGTATTGAAAGAAAGCGAGGCGTCATTTTCATTTCCGAGTTGATGCTTGTTGAATTGCCTGTATTTATATGCAGGAAGTCAGTAGAATGAAAAGTGTGCCCTCAGAATATTATAAAAATGTTTCAGGGTGTGATATATTCAGAATATTGAACAATTTACTTGCGTTCCATTATTACCTTAATTGACATATACAACAAAAATTTGACCTCCCTGTAAGTCAGAAACGGAGGTGTTATCGGAAATTTTGAAGAACACGTCAATTTTTATTTCTATGGGGATTAATTCTGATATGGAAATCTTACCCGAAACTTCTTCATTGAAGGTAATCTCAATGGAGACACATATATAAATCTATTACAAGACTGTGTATATCCTTTAGTTACACACATTTTAGAAAATGATGACAATTTAGTAGGAAATGGAATAACATTCCAGCCGAATGGTGCACCCCCACATATTGATGTTCGGGTGAGACAGTATGAGTTGGATCGGCTGAAGGGGACCAGTGAAATGGCCAGCTAGATCACCTGATCTCACACCGATGAACTTATTTCTGTGGGGACACCTGAGGTCGAAAGTGTACTTCACTAAGCCTACAAATCTAGAAGACCTGCGACAGAGAGTTCGGGACTGCCGATTTCTGACCTCCACAATGGTCACAAAACGCAGCCCTTTCATGGGAACAGTAAAAGTCGCAAGGGGTCAAATCTGGAGAATACCGTAGCTGATGCATCATTACGGTGTTGTTTTTGGCCAAAAAATTACGAACAAGCAATTTTTTCTCGCAAGCGGCACATAACTTCAAGATAATACTACCTATTGATGGTAATGTTGATTTCATTTCTAATACATATTGGAATATATACCATGGTTTCAGTCCCAGTCACTCTGCTGTTTGGGTCGGATCTTTCCTGCATTGATTTGAAGTACTACCTCAAAACCGGTATGTAGATGATCAAGTCGAATAATTTCAGAATGGTCCTGCTGCTGGGCGAACGCGAAACATTAGCAATACTAACATCTGTGAGGTATTTCGCATAAATGTATGTCAGATATAATTCAGTATCCAGCGTGGTATTAGCCGGGGAAGTAATTTGTTTTCCTGTATGTATTTTCCAGAACCTACGGTGTAGATAATTGAGAGAGATGAATATTTCGATGTATTCATTTTCTTATAAATTAAATATCTGTTTTTCAGCCAACGTGACAGAGAGGCGGCTGGTCGGCCATCGACAAGAAGTGTGCGGGCTGAAATGGTCTCCGGATAACCAGTATCTCGCATCAGGCGGCAACGACAACAGGCTGTACGTCTGGAACATGCAGTCCCTGTCCCCCGTCCAGACTTACACGGACCACTTGGCGGCGGTAAAAGCCATCGCGTGGTCGCCCCACCACCACGGACTGCTGGCCTCTGGAGGCGGTACAGCCGACCGATGCATCAGGTTCTGGAACACGCTGACCGGGCAGCCCATGCAATGTGTTGATACAGGTAAATCTTTTTTTTCGAAAAGTAGGTTGATTGGTACCAAGATCAATTTGTCTTTTTAAAACTATTATTTTTTTTTGCTAAAGTTTCTAATTTAATTGATTTTGGTTCGTTATGACAGGAAATCAATCGTTTTTCTGGTCCCGACCAACCTCTAGCTCGGAAATATTTGATTGGATCACTAGACTAGTCAACTGCGAATCTTTCAACCTATGATATAACAGTTTTATAATTGTCTACGAGATATTCTACATAGGAAGAATTTGAGAATGTGTTATACATCTTTAGTAATACGGTAATACGGCATTGTACAATAGCTTGGGGTGGAACATTTCATAGTACAATGACTTGCATGCAAACAGTGCAAAACACTTTATTAATAATAATATTCAAGAAACACAGATTGCGTGCAAGTGATTCTCTATATAGCGATACCGAATTACTAACCATCAGATCCTTATATACTTTCCAAAGTCTGATATGGATTTATTCAAACATTGAAAACTATGACCAATGTAAATCCAAAGTAAGTAGATTCACTGAAAAAGACTCACACTCAGAGATGTCTTTTCTTTTTTGGTCCAAAACTCTACAATAAGCTACCAGCACCTCTGGAAAATACCAACACTCTTCCAGTTCACAAAACAATTAAAATTATACCTAGCTGAAAATGCAGCTATGTTCAACAATATCTATCATATCATACAAAAATTCCAAGGAGTATTCATTCATAAAATACCCGCCCTAACTCCTTTCTTTGTTTCATTGCATTTACCTTCTCTCTCCAATATATTATATAATCTATAATATGAAAACTTTTAGTTTTGTTTTCTATAGTCGTGAGGATTCATTCAAACTGAGAAAATAGGCACATTACAAGCATATTCTATGCTTTGGTGTAATTCTCGACTTTTTGATGAATTCAAAATAGCACATAAAATAATTATTCATATAATATAATTATTTAACTGATTATTTAACAACTGAATATTTAACTGAATGTTTATTGAGTAATTCCCATCAAGAGCCACACACAATCATTTCAATACCACTTATGTAGAACTATTTATCTTCTGCCTCGAAATATTCCTATTTCAGCAAAAACCTCATTATTCGAGGGAAATTTCTTACCGGTAAGCATTTTTTGAGGTCTGCGAACAACCAGTAGTCGCTGGGAGCCAAATCTGGCGAATGCGGTGGATGTGGAAGCAATTCAAAGTTGAATTCATGTAGTTTTGCTATTGTTTTGGTTGACTTGCGACACGGTCCGTTATCTTCATGAAATAAAATGTTTTTCTTTGCCACATGCGGTCGATTCTTTGCAATTTCGACCTCCAAACGCTCCAATAACGTTATATAATATTCACTGTTGATGATATTTCCCTTCTCAAGACAGTCGATGAATATTACACCACGGGTATCCCAAAATTCCGAGGTCATCAGCCGATTGTTGTGCTTTCAGGCGCTTTGGACAAGGTTCGCCAGTTGCTCTCCACTCAAATAATCGTTTTGATTCCGGAGTTAAGTGATGATTCCATGTTTCATCCATTGTCATATGCTCCGGTTTGTTATATATTTGAACATGTCAAACACTGCTCAGAATCATCAAGATGTTCTTATTTTTGGTCAACAGTGGGCACGGCACCCAATTTGAACAGAACTTTTTCATAGTCAAATGTTCATGCAATATATATCAACACATTCTTTCGATATCTTTACAATAGCAGTTAATTCACGCAACTTCACTTTTCGATCAATCAAAACGATTTTCTGTTTTTTTTTTATGTTTCATTTGGACTTCCACTGCGTTATTTATCATTGGTGTCTCTACGACCAGGTATGAAGTCAGCAAACCAACGTTCAATTGTTGTTTCAGAAGGAACGGAGTTCAAGCCATTGCTCCACTTGAACGGTATTGTTTCCCATCAAGAAGCAGTGTAAAATTAAAACACGAAATTGTTTTGGTCCATTGTTTGGTAAATAACAAAAGTCGTGTCATTCTTAGCACAATAACTCACAAACTTATGAGTAGAATATCATGAAATAATAATAATAATATCGTTTATTATGCATAATAAATACATTTATACATAAAAGAAAAAGGATTAGGCAAAGGGTATTTCCCCCCTCCCAAATTATATAGTGAGTGTAAGATAATAATTATAAAAATACTTATTTATTATCATAACAATGATAGAGAAGAGAAAAAATAATAGATCATACAGTAGCTAATAACTCTCAATATTCTTAACATTATTTTAGTCAATTTAACAATTTCATTGCACTTCTATGCATTGAATTTTAAATTTAAGTTAGCACTGAGCAGTAATCATCTGTGATTTTATTTATTTCTTGAATTGATGAATATTATGCTTTAAAAGCGGTAAAATTTTATTCAGATAAGAAGGGGCTATATAAGAAAAATATCCTTAAAATTTGAAAGTACGGTGGCTAGGTATGTTGAATGAGTTAATTCTCAAATTGACCATATGTATGTCAGAATGCCTGCTTAAATAACTATATAAATAACTAGGTGTTTTAGTTTGAAGCAACTTGAACAAAAACATTTTTATCAAATATTGGACTCACATTCAGCTCCTTCATTTTCAACAAAAATGGGTGGACATGTTCACCATATGGTATACAGCATACAAATCGCATGCAATCATTTTGTAAATGTTGTAACTTCTGTTTGTTATATTGCGGCAAAAAATTGTAATACACCAAACAATGTTAATCCCGATATGGGGGTAAATAAGAGTTTCAACCTGAGTTTCATTTTTTCTGATAACTGATACTTGAATTTAAATAGCGATTTGGGTTTAAAGAATGATACTTTGAAAATGTTTGTCACTTGTTCATGGAAAGACATAGAGCTATTCATGGTTACGCCAAGATTTTTAGCACTGTCTATCCAGTCAAAGTCTGCGTTATCGAGAGTGAGCCTAAAGTTACACAGTCAACGTTTTATTTGGATTGATTTTCAGTCCATGATTCTCCGAGTACAGGAATGTTTTGTGTAAATCTGTGTTTATATTGGCCACACAACTTTGTTATGAGAAGACATATATCACAGTATATCATCTGCGTATAGAAGTACTTGACATTTTGATGAGAAAGTGGGGTAATCAAAAATTTACACTGAAAACGTCAAGGGTCCTAAAATACTTCCCTGAGGTACACCTGAGATAGTTTCTTTCAAGGGTGACCATGAGTAATCATCCAGTTTGACCTTCTGTGATCGGCCTGTGAGATAGCTGGTGATCCATTTAAGAGAAATGTCATCGAATCCTATGAACTT
>WOGP01009997.1:0-10491 GCA_015342065.1 Leptinotarsa undecemlineata
CATATAAACATGTGGGATCTACACACCCATGTATAGAGTTACTTATTTTCAAATTGATTATTTCCTTCCTTTTTTTGGAAGATTCCCTTACCCTTTTTTTGTATTAATATGGAGTAGTAGAAAGCCAAAAACTTTCTTTCCCAAAAATTAATCACTCCTAAAAATATAACTCCTTCAATTCAATTATTCATTTCATTACATATAATTCTGATGAATCTAACATATGTCATAATATTATTTTGAAATATTTCGTACAACTTCACGTGGCAAAAATATTTCTTTCAAAAAATCATATGGTAATAAATACATTTTTATAAGGGCAACACACAAGCACTGTGGCAAAATCCTTGAGGCGTTCTCACACGTACCTGTGCGAAAGTAGCGATTTACATTGGATTTGGATCACTCGATATTAAATCCATTTGGAAATACGTTCTCAGGTTATCAAGACTGCACGTGATGTTCTCTTCTCCAATCAGGCAGTTGGCTCTTTTCTGGATGAAATTCAGCAACTTCAGAGTATGTTTGGGTGCAGAGCCCCATGCATGAGAACAATACTACAAAGAAGGTCTGATATGAGCTTTATAGAGTATCAAAAGTTGCTGAGGTGTGTACCTTTAGTATTCTGGATCGAAACAGTGTTCTATCCAAGACATATTGGTATCCATTTTAACCCCCAACATACTTTTTGAAGCAGAAAGCGGAATTGTCTGATCTAACATTTTTATATCTGGTTCGGAGACATTTATCTTCTTGGAGAAAACCGATGTCTGGGTTCTAGTGGGATTGAAATGAACCTGGTTACTCTCACCAAAATCACTTCTAGATCCCTATTAAGATATGCAACCTCCTGCTGCAGGTGAAGATATGCCTCCGTAGTCGATGTCCTGGAATCCAAATGGAATGATGAGACAAGTGTGCTGTCATCAGCAAAGCAATGTATTGGATTCAAGGTGTTTTCCAATCAGTCGTTGATATACAATAGAAAGAGGGTTAGAGACAATATGGATTCCTGGGGAACACCAGCGTTGATGGTGGAAGTATTCGAGAAATATCCATCGACGGTCACTTGTAGGAAATGTTTTTTCAGAATGCTGAATAGCCATACACAAAAATGATTCGATATGCCATAGCATCGCAGTTTGACCAGCAAACCCTCATGTCACACACGGTCAAAGGCCTTAGAAATATCAAGCGCAACAGCTCTTGATTCTCCATGTTTCTCGATTCTGTTATTTCATTTGATTTTGATTTCTGACCTAAAAACCATGCTTGTTTTATACAAATAATTCAAATAGTTTCATTGATTCGATCAAATGAGTCACTCACTGAGAGATACAGTGTAACATAACATAAAATAAATGTTGAAATGGCGTTCGAAAAATGTTGATTAGAAAACGAAAATCACATTTCACTCCCAAATTAATTGATCAATATAATAATATGCACAGCTTGTCAAATCAAGGAAGTGACTTGAGAATTATGACATCCTGCGCGTTTCCTGATAGAGTACAAATTAAAGAGGATGGAAATTAGCTGATGAATACACAATGATTATTATTATCGAAACTGAACGCTCTCGCCTTCTTCTACCGCGATATACTGGGCAGGACCATATCGAAATATAGAAAGCTCTTCCTACTTTTGATAAGCTGCACGTATATAAAATCTCTTTAAAAGTGTACTCGGCTTTTTCTACAATGAATTTATGATACAAAGATGTTCTATTGCTCAAAAATAACAACAATATATTCTCCTGAAAAACGATTGGTTGGGTAACAGTAACATTAAAAAAAAACAATTGTTTTCTCACCGACGTTTTGAATTTAATTAAATTCTTCTTCAGGGCTCGAAAAGTAGTTTTTTCGTGTTGATAATATTACTATTTTAAAAACCATCAGACATATTAGATACATATTTAAAAAAAACATTGCAACACAACCAAAATATCCGAGACAACACCAACACAAAACGACATGAAACAATAATGTTTGAATTGCAACTGTTTGAACTAAAACGAAAATTAATTAGAATCATAGTTTTATAATTCTTTTTCAACGTTTCAAAATGAGCAGTTCAAAAACATTCAAAGGAAATTTAAGAATGGCAATGTTTGATTGAATGTGTGAATAATTAGGAGAGCAGTTGTTTGATTATTCAAAATATTGAATACTTTCACAAATATAATTATTCATTTCTTCCGATAAGCTCCAATAAGCTCGAGGTAAATTGGAAAACCTTCAAAACGGTCATTTCATTTCTGATAATAACATTAATCAACTATTACTGTAAATAAATGAAGTGAAATATAGAAAGTGAGCTTAGATTTGCTAGAATAGTTTGCTGTAGTACATTTTTGTAAGAATTCAAAGCCAGTGAAAATTAATCTATTGAAAACACCAGAACAACAATTACAATCTCTACTCGCGTTTCGCTAACCAAGTTAGCCTCCTCAGGAGATCATCATGACTGAATTTCATTACTATGTTTTTCCTAAACATAGAAATCAGACAACAGATAGAGAGGGCGATAACCATCCAGGGTCCAGTTATGCAATATTTATCATACATTCTAACGAGCTCAATATACTTCTGCACCAGAGAAGTCAATAACTTTATATCAATGTCTAATATTGGAAGAGCCCATCAGGAACAACGAAAATATACCGAATACTTCATGAATAAATGAATTAAGAAGGGACAATATGGAATTGGAAGAACTTAGATAAATCAATAGAAGAACGATGGTGTATCAATTTCTTCGTGAATAAGGATTCAGAAACAATAATTGAGGAGCAGTCAAAAGATCTTGTATTAAAAGTTTCAATTATTCTTTGAAAGAAAAAAAAAGCAAGAAAGAAAAGTTTCATATGAACAATGAATGGAATATAATAGAGCTCAAAAGCAACGGTGGTTGTTGTCTTTTTTGGAATACTACACCGACATTAGTAAGTTTGGAACTATTACCACGCACATGTTACCTAGGAGGTAACTCATTTTTATAGTTCAACTTTTCAATAGTTTTGTGGATGTTTTCAACTGATTTCTATGTATTTAGGTGTTCTCTAAACTGAAAAAATCCTCAAAAATTCCAGAACTTCATGTTATTTTGCAAAATGCAAAATTGTAGTATAAAAACGGGGATTTTCGCTTACTTGAAGTCATAAATAAAGAGGTACAATTTTATCTCTATTACTGTTTAAAAATGTATACAGGTCATGACTATCGTTACTTTCTAAATAGAGAACCCGATTGGCCTCCCAAGGAGCGTAACGTTGACAAAAAAAAGTGCTGCATGAAACTTTGGTGTCTCAAGTTCATCTACCACCACTTCACATAAAGCTAGAATTGATGGAGCAATTTGTAAAATCACTTCCAAGAGATGGACGTTTTTTCAAACACTCAATATCAAAGTTTCCAGGCCTCCCAGAGAAAAAGTTGAAGGAAGGCAATTTCGATGGACCAGATATTAGACGGCTTATGGCTGATCCATAATTCATCACAATCATGACGAATCCTCAAAGAGAACAATGGATTGCCTTCAAAGAGGTCATGAGAAAATTTTTAGGCAATAAAAAGACCCTTCAAAGAAAACTTCGAAAAAATTTTGAAAGCATTTCAAACTTCAGGTTGCCTAAAGACTTTTGAAAGTACATTTTCTTCATTCCCACCTCGACTACCTTCCAAAAAATCCAGAAAATATGAGTAGAGAGCAAAGTGAACGATTTCACCGAGATAATAAGGAGATGGAAAAAAGATACTAGGGAAGATGGAGCGTCTCAATAATGGCAGACTACTGTTGAACGCTTCAGAGACTTACTACAAATGAAAATATACCAAAAGGAGTCTCACTAGGAAAAATAAATGTTTTGGATGCTCACTACTGAATGTATTTTAGATAAAATAACAAGTTTTGTTACTCAATTATGAATATAAACGTTTTTTCAGTCTTCTATCTTATATTTTAAGATGATAACTTGTTTACCATGGATACCTACATATGACAAAATGCAAGTAGTTTTCAGATTCACCATCTCCAAAAACATAAGAATTGCGCAACAAAACAAAACAGCTCTTGATATTTTTTAGCAGACTTGTGATTGAATATCTACTAGTAATTTTCAAGACATTCCTGGCAGACTGACTTATAGCCATTTTCTATTAACCCAAATAGAATTATCAATGTGTTTTGATTTAACCTTTCTGTCGAAGTAATGGTTGTTTCCAACACTTTCAATATCACTCCCTGTATGGAAATTGATTCAGAATGCATGCAGCGTTTTGAGATTGTGATGAAAAAGGAAACGGATATCGTGCTTGACGTTAATTGTTGAATAGGTTTGGGGTTGGGTATGCCGTCATGAAGATTCCAGTTGAGATATTTATTTCTGTTCCTCTTCAATTGTTCGATTATGAACCAATCTTACGAATTACAAGTCGCGACGAAATCATTCGCCTGGATTTATATTATTCTTATTATTTTACTAATTATTTAATAAAATTTACGGCACGAAGTCCAAAACATGGACGGTAATCAGATATAAGACCCAAGATATTCTTATAAGTATTTTATCCAACTTTTCCTCATGAACAATGAATCTAATCTAGGTTAAGTTGGGTTAGGTCAAAAGTGAGTGGGCCTATTCGACCTTCCACCGCAACCCGCAAGGGTTAATTGTGGCTAACACCTAATCTTCAAACTCGACCAAATAAACCCAGCTTCTTGACGCAAGCCGACATCGTTAGACATCGTAGTTCATCCCTACAATAGTCCAAAAACTGTTTGGTTTCAAACTTCGAAGGGTGAATGGACGCCTTGGAGTGAGCAAATCCTGGAATACTTTGCCAGAAGTCTTTTAATCTTCTTGTCGTCCAGGTGTTTAATGTTTGTTCAGCAAAATCTAAATCAATGCCAATGACAGGTTCTGGTCCGATGAAGCTACTTGAAGCACCCTCTTTTGCAACGGAGTCAGCAGCCTCATTACCTTCCAGGTCAGTGTGGTCAGGAATCACTTTAATGAAATGACTAAAGACGCTTTTGTCTATTTTTCACTAGTTAATTTTATTTATTCGATCGGTTTCGAGTTTAACCCCATTATCAGTTTGCTACCAACTTAAATATTGCTTGATAGAAGCCAAGCATAGACTTGTGTGTTAGGTTGGATTCTACCAATCTCTTCGCACTCAATTTGATAGCACAGAATTCCGCTTGAAATACAGTCGCGTAGGCAGGTTGATATCTCTCTGTCCTGGGTCTGCAACTGAAAACACCTGCACCAGAGCCCGAACGAGTTTTTGATCCTTCTGCGAACTCACAACCATCTGCTCTTAAATATTCCTTCTCCCGGATACAATCCTCTCTATTCTCTCTATGGAAAAATTACTTTATAAGGCAGTTCATAGTTGACAGTTGGAGGCATAACATCAGAGGTCTTTCCCAGAATGCTGTGACTTCCAGTGTCAGCTATCAGTCTATTGATTACAATTGGCGATGTGTACAAGTTTATATGCAGTCCATCTAGCCTCTCTTGCCAGAAAAATTAAGAGTAGGTAGTTTTAGAAGAATCTTCATGGCCGCTGACGGTGTAGTAGAGATGGCAGCACAAATTGCCAAACAAGCCTGTCTCTATAAGCCAGAGAGCTTCGCCTGGGCCGTTTTCTGAAAAGCCTTCGGCCACTAGGCAATTGCACCATAAGTGATCATTGGTCTGACAATAATCACATATATACAATGGATTTGTTTGGGACCTGAACTTCAAGTTTTACCACAAATCCTTCGACATATATATAGGGACAGTCTGGATTTGTGTAAACCTTTTTCAAAATGAGAGTTTCAGGTGAGTTTGTTTTATCAAGGACAGTGCCAAGATATTTCACCTCAGTTCCAAATAGTATGACCTCACCACTGGGGGAAGTGGTGTTAGATCGCCCAACTTTCTACTCTTAGTGAATGGGATTATTACAGTTTTGCTGGGGTTAACAGACATCTGTTCCCTCTGCCACCAACTTTGAATCACGTCCATCGTACTTTGGAGGATATTACACGCTACCCTTCCTGACGTGGACCTTGCCAAGATGGCAAGGTCATCTGCATAAGCTAATTTAACATATGGGTTAGTTTACAAAATGAATTTTCGAAAACAAATTTCAGATTCTCATCCCATAAACCGTTAGACGATATTTTAGTTGCTTTCAATACACGTAGCTGTTTTTCTAAAGGCATTTACCAACCATTTACCTACGGTGTAGGTAGTTGGGACGAATGAATATTTCGAGATTTTATTTCAAAACATTCATTTTCTAGTACTGTCTTCAGACACGGTTTGATCTCAATTGAAGAATGTTTAGTTTTTATATTTTTAGTATTTTTTCAAATATTTGAAGACTCTCTCAGTCATTGAATGAATATTTTATTAGAATGAAGAAAATTATCGTTCAGAATATGATAATGTAGCATGTGTCTTTCAATGTCAGTCGTAATTCTGTTTCATGCTCATTAAAACTTCATTATTTAATTATCTTCATCTTGTGAATGTTCTTATTCGACGTTATTTTCAGTTATTGTATTCATTTGTACATTTTTACTTTCCAAATGATAAAAATTCTGGATGGACTTGGGTGTCCAATACACAGCAGATGAAACTTATATCGACTGTGCTATTAATACCCACTTAATAAATCACCACCAGGAACTATATCGTTCTCTGGTCGCCGATCGCGTTCAAGAGTGCATCAATTTGCTCACCTTTGCGTTATAAGGAAATTTCACTTTTGACGCGAAATTTCCCCTGAGAATCATTTTCAACGTAAATATAAACCTCTAGGTTATTTGCAGGGAAAGTTATGGCTGTTAACGGTGATCGTCTGATATTTACGAGATTGTTTTCTTACCACTCAGGACGTCGTTATGAATACTTAGAGTTCCTTCAACTTTCCCTCGTAGTTTGGCTTATCGGAAATATGTTGAGTATAGGGAGTTGGGAAGAAATACGAAGATATTGAAGGAGAATATTGTACAATAAGCAGATAATCTGACAATTTCTCACGGATATGCAAATTACTGAATGAGCCTACGCAATGCTAGTGACGAATGGGCATCGTATTTCTCAAATCAGGAATAGAGTCGTATTTCGTGTAAATAATTTATTTGTAAATTACAAAGCGCGTTCGGCTTTTACGCCATCATCAGTCCGATATAATTGCAAGTAAGTAATAGTCGTGAACTTTGCTCGAAGTTGAACTTTGAATTCATTTTTGAATTACTTACTCGTCAAGTATATCCAAGAAGATCATGTAGAATCAAAGTACAAAATCTTAGTAAAAACTACTCTGAGTGGAGGAAAACACTTTTCCTACACCAGAACAAAAATACGGTCTCTAGACGCGCATTTCGCTAACCAAGTCAGCATCATCAGGAGACTACTTAAATTGAAATCTACGGTATGTTAGTGTTTTTATATGTACGAGTATGTTGACTTACCTAAATCCATCACTTTTATATGAAGAATCTCCAAATTTGTGTTTCTTAATCTACTCATAACATTTTTCTCAAAATCGGTTTCTTTGCCTGAGAGCCTATGGGGAAAAGGTGTAATTCCGCCATTTATTCGTAAACAACGATGAAATCTGCTTTATAGTGTAATAAAAGCAGATATTACATTCGTAATTCATATATTTTCTAAAAAAAATACACCGGTTCACACATACACTAAAAACATCAACAGCGTCTCTTTCTGATTCCATAATTCATCAATGAAAATGAACAATAAATCGAGTCTGGTTGACTCGAGTTGACTAGGTTAGGATAGGTGAAGTCCAAAGTGAGAAGGTCTATTCGACCCTCTACCGCAAACCGCAAGGGTCTATTGTGGCTCACACCTATTCAAACTCGACCAAATAAACCCAGCTTCCTAATGAAACCGATTAGTTTGTATAATGAGTTATCTTTCAGGTCAGATGGAAGAAGTGTGGTTCTACCAAACTTTGGAAACCTAATTAGTGCGCAACGGGACAGGCACAAATTATATGATCTGCTGGAAGAGTCTTACGGAAGTCCATAAATCTTCTTGTCATCCAGGTGTTCAATCTTTGTGTGGCAAAGCCTAAAGAGATGCCAATGACATGTTCTTGTCCGATGAAGCTGCTTGCAGCACCCCCCTTTGCAAGGGAGTCAGCAGCTTCATTGTCTTCCAGGCCAGTATGGACAGGAATCCAGAGCGAATACAGTCTGTTAAGTCTTCCTATCGAAAAGACTCGTTTTTGGTAATTTGCTACCAATTTGAACGTTGCTCGTTAGGAGCTAAGAGCTTCCAACGCCGCTTATCTGTCCGAGAATATTTTCATTTTCTTGAGTATGAGGTTGGATTCTTCCAATATCTCCGCACACAATTAGCGTAAATTTCCGCTTGAAATACAGTCGCACAGTTTCCCAGGCAGGTTAATATCTCTGTCCTGGGTCTGCGACTGAAAACACCTGCAACAGAACCGGAAGGTGTCGTTGGTCCACGTGTGAACCAACAACTATCTGCCATTAACAGTGTCACTTTCTGATTCCATAATTCACCAATAAAAAACAATAATGTTCTCGTCTGGTTGACTCGAGTTGACTAATTAATTACACATCATATATATCCAGAGCCGCCGTGTTTTTTCACCCATTTTGATAGTGGTATCTTGCAATAGCTAATTTTAGAGAAAAACCCTTCAGCTAGTTACCTCTTATTCAACACCCATGCTGTGTAGGAATCAGTACCTATTCAAAAGACATCACCCAAGAGAAACGAAGCTCAGCTTCTCAACTCAGTACAATGCAGATATTTTCATCTCATTTTAGATGTTGTCCTTCAACAGAATTTAGTCTGCTCACGGTTCTCATCTCTTTCAGGGCTGCTTTGGTGTTCAAAATACATAAGAGTTATATCAAGAAGAGTCAAATAAATTGCACAAGAGCGCACTTGAGTGCTCTACTTGTAACTTTGAAAATAATATAAATACTCAATTGAAATAGAAGTCAACTCATCCTCAATATCAATAAGTGTTTCTTTTAATTCTTCTTGGCTGTTATAATTTGCTAAGCGAGTAAATGTAACGGTATTGATTTAATTGAATGAGTAAATGCGATATATTTAGCTAATGGTAATTATTGTGCAACAGGAATACGCAGTTATTATCTTCATTCGAATGAACACAGGAGCGTATCAAAGCTTCAAGTAATGGAAGGTGAACTAATTTATATGAATTAATTAATTGAATTATAGTAATTAAATATAAAGATGAATCGAACATTGAACAATAAAACTTAATCTCTATCTACGATGGGCTGAAAAGTTCGTACAAATTTCACAGCTGTCGGACTATTAGTTTGTATGATAGACCATTTTGAGTAAAGCAACTTTTGTTGATTTGAGGAAAATGGGTGAAAACGAATTTCGTGTTATTATAAAGCATTACTTTTTCACGAAAAAAATACTGTTGAGATCAAGGCTTGACTGGATAAACCTTATACGGTCTTTACACCATGAAAATCAACCGTTGAGAAGTTGTTCGCTAAGTTTAAACGAGGTGAAATGCCCCAGAAGCTATTACCGCCGAAAATATAAAAAAAGTCCACAAAATAATTTTGAATGGTCGCAAAGTGGAGTTGATCAAGATAGCTAAAGCTCTAAACATGTCAAACGACCTTGTTGGACGTGATTGTTCATTGTGCATGAATATTTGTGGTATGCGAAAGCTCTGTTTGAAGTGGGTGCCAGGCGAATTCACAGTCGTCCGAAAACCACAACGAATTGATGAATCTGAGCAGTGTTTGAAACTGTTCTACCATAATAAAATTGATTTATGCGTCGATATGTGACAATGAATGGAACATGGCTCTATCATTTCACACCAGAATCAAAACTGAGTGCACTGCACGTAGTGAACCGACTACAAAGCTTCCAAAGACGCAACTGTCGGCTGGCTAGGTTGTGGTATCAGTATTTTGCGATGCGCATGGTATAATATTTTTTTATTTTATTTTTGATTTTTTTTCATTTTCTACTAAAAATATATCGAAAAATAGCTGGCGCATCGTTAATTTAGAATTCAACAAAAAATCTGAAAACATTTACAACTCATCTTTCAGTCCAGATGAGTTCAATATATTTTTCAGTACAATTGCTGACAATATTATAAAAACAATTGGAATTACAATCGATAACATTCTCAGCTGGTACTATCATACACAAAAACTGAACAGCGAGCTTTCCAGTACAATATTTCTCTTAAGTAGATTGAGATATGTTGTAGGTCCCGGAATCACTCAGGCAAATATATTTCGCTTTGTTTCACTCGCGTATTAGCTACGGAACCATTCTATGGGAAAATTCCAGCAATGCGCTGAACATCTTCAGATAACAGAAGAAAGCTATTCGTCTTCTGGCTGGAGTCGGACTGAGAGAACACTGTCGTCCCCTCTTTACTGACATGAAAATAATGACATTACCATGCATTT
>WOGP01009998.1:0-10490 GCA_015342065.1 Leptinotarsa undecemlineata
TTAGTGATCTGGAGTACACTCCACATCCTGAGCCCTCTTTGGTTTTTGAGCCATCTGTATATACGCATATTGCATTTACTGCATCTGACTCTGTATTATGTTTTATTTCGTGTTAGGAATCACACGTTAAAAGGTAAGACCTCATTAGTCCTTAGCTCGCACAAGTTCTCAACTTCTGAGAGTTGTCGTTCCTATGGGGGTGACAGCTGATTAACGGAAAACAGACAGATAGACAGACCAAAAGAAGCTAATCATCAGCGAGTTTCATGGGCTATATTTCATTTTTGAAAAAAACTGAAGATTACAAAAAACTGCAGTGTTCTAATGAGACTTGGTGTCTTCCGAATACTACACACCACCCACTTCTATGTGGAATGCGTTTAAAGGTGCGTATTCTCTAAGCGAACGACGGCCGAACGAACAGCGAACATTGAACAACGAAAGTTCGGGGTTCGTTCGGCAGCAATTCCTCGATTTCGTTTCGATGAAGCAAACTCCGCACCTAATGTAGTGTTTAAAAAGTTGGCTATTCGTTGGGCAATTGGCTTCGACTCCATTTATTGCAAACATATGTGACAAAATTATTGCAGCATCATCTTTCATAGTTATTACAGGTGTACTGAAAACCAGTGCTAAACAAAAAAGGAAACGAAGATATTGGATGTCAAAAATTCATCAAAGTCAATATAGGTGATTGGAGCTTTTAACTGACTTGGCATGTTTGGAGTTGTTAGAAAAACATCTGAACATATCAACGCAAATTCGAAGTTCGGTTCGGGATGAAACTAGAAATCGCAAATCCCGTCTACACCAAACAGCGAATCTCATTGATGTACCGCTCTTCCCGCGAACAACGGCGAAGGCGAGCCGAACGTAGATATTTCATTCGCTTCGCCTTCGCTTTAACGTACACAGTGATCGAATTCAAATTCGAAGTTCGGAGTTCGCTGTTCGTTCGGCCTTCGTTCGCTCAGTGAATACGCACCTTAACAATCCGCTGCCCGCTTGACTCAGATCATAGCTTAGTCGCGTGGTCGGCTTTGTGACGTAGCAGTCTCGAGCAATATCGCATATTTTCCATACAAAACCAAACCTTACATTTTTTTCAGAAGATCAACTATTAATTAATATACTCAAATGTATTTGTATTGACCATTTTCTCCGGTTTATGAGAACATCAACCACTGTCTCAGAGCTGCCTTGTGAACAATATTGAGTTGATATCGAAATTCTCAAAAATCAATTCAATCAATTCTTATAGGTATAAGATATAGAGGCTCAAGTATGCATGCTGAAAATACAAAACAATTTTGAGTCCAAGTTTGTGAAAGACATTCAAAGAGAAACATATTTCGATTCTGATTCGACAAAAATACGAATTTTTTTGCAAAATCAAATGTTTTTTTCGAAATAAAAATGCTAGAATCCAACGATATGCTTTATGTTGGCAAAATAATTGTTATTCCTAAAAAATTAGTGAATGCAACTTTGCATAAATTGCATTACAGTCATCAGAGCCGAGAAAAACAAAAAAATATGTAGTAGAATGTGTTTTTGGCCAACACTGAGTAGTGATATCAACCGCTTCATAGGTAATTGTTCTATATGTATGAGATACAAAAAATCTCAAATGAAAGAACCATTATGTTCACATGAAATACCATCACAACCATGGAAAAATTAGGTTGTGATTTTCTTAAACTAGACAAAAAGCAGTATTATATTGTCATAGACTATCTTTCGAAGTACGTAGAACTGATTTGCCTAAACACAAATACAACTGCTGTAAATGCATTTGAAGAGAGTTTTTGCTCGTCACGGCATACCAAAAACTTTATTTTCTGCTAATGGTCCACAATTTTCCTTTCACTTATTCAAGTCATTTGCTGAGACGTGGGAATTTGACCACCAAACTTCTTCACCATTATATCCATAAAGTAATGGTATGGTAGATCGCGCTGTGCAAATTCAAAAAAGCAGTCTTAGCAAAAATAGGGATGATCAAAAAGATATGTATTTGACCCTGTTACAGTAAAGAAATACTCCAGTTTCAAATGAAATTGGTTCACCTGCACAACTTTTAATGACGAAAGATTAAGATTGGAAGATAGTACGTTAAAACCAAGTTCAAAAATCGTAAAACAAACTAAAAGAATAAATAATGGCCAGGAAGCACAAATGTAATATTATAATACGACAACCCAATAAAGTTCACCATAGTTGAAAAAGGATACAAATATAATGATTCAGGGTATTAATTCTAGATGGCAATCGGCAGAAGTTATAGATGAGGTTAGACATAGGTCATATAAAGTTAGGTTGGATAATGGATCAGTTATAGAAAGAAACATGAGGTTTCTAGCTATCATTCCAGTAGAAGAAATAAATGATAATTATTTAGTTCAAGAATCGAAAGTTTTGGAAGTTAGCAATAATAATGTTATATTTGTAGAAAATCAGACTAGTAGAGGAAGAATAATAAAACCAGTTCATAACTCCATATAACACCATATAACACTCAAAAATGTAAATGAAAGAAGGTGTTTTAGTATTTTATGTTAGGCAAAAGTAAAATCATTTGGTTCAGTTTTAGGTTCACAATAGTATTTGTTGTAAATTATAATTGGTGTATAATTTTCGAAAAGGGGAAGATCTAGAGGATCACCCGATATATTCATTTGAAATGAGTATTTCAGAATGGATACCTGAATACCTGAAATGTGCACGATTTAATGAAGACCAAAGCAGAAATAGTTAATTGTCAATAATAGCTAGTGAAAATGAAGAGAGCTGTTAGATATTCCATTCATTACCGTTTACGAGTATATTGCAACAAATGAAAATGCAGACACGATGATTAGATTCCTGAATACTGGACTCGATTTTACACAAAGATAACAATTATTCTGGATTTTTTATTATTTTGCTAATAAAACGTTGACAGAAATAACGTTGATTCCTTTCTTTAGAATTTTCAAGTATGATCAACTCAATGCTATAATGATATAATGAACAATTATCAGCAGTTTTACAGAATTCTATAATGATATCTTTTGATTTCTCAATAACTATTTTTGTCGCAATAAAAATTTTGAAGCTACAAATCACGTAGTAACTTTATTGCTGTTGAAACCGTCTTTACTCATGGTCACGTGTGCATATTCCGATAGACATGCAGAGGTTAGTCTTGCAGATGTTTTTTTATTAATATGATATAATAGATCACCTACAGATAAATTTTGGGGTATTATCTCTCGTTAGTACGGTAACATCAATGAGCCTGGGTCTCGATTAATTGTAACGCAGCTCGACTGTAACTACGAAATCTTCATCTAGGAGAAAGATTATAACTGGAATAGTATTTCCAATACCAATTCTAACAGGACACATAAGGAATTCCCGTCTCGACATAGGCGTCGGCATATTATTTATCAGTGGTAGTTTTTCAGTTATTTATTCTTACAATCGTAGCAATTGCTCGCCCTATGAAAAAGGTATCTCAACTGAATTTTTCCACAATGGGTAATTATGAAAAACTTCAAAATTCAAGGTAGTTGAATTCCGAGTCGAAAACTCTAAAATACGATGAAAACACAAATAATCACACCGAATTCTCGTCAAACATATATTCACAAAATAATAGAAGCCAACAAAATTGATAGAAAAATCAAAATTCCTCTTCGCTATATTCGGATGAGGTGGAATCATCTTCGGATTGAATAACGATTGGATTCATTGAATTTTGCACATAATATTTGCTCTTTTTTTTATAACGTGGGCCATAAATTTCCTCCACACATCACTATTACCTACTTTATTCACCACTCGCCTTATATTGTCAAGCACCACAGCATTCAAAGTGGTGACTGATTACATTTCCGCAAACTTTCTTTCATTTGGCCCAAACCATTTCAATTGGATTGAACACACATTAGTATGGAGGCAAACGTAAGAGAATATGACCACGTGTTTCACACATCGTATCAATAATATACTCTTTTTCAAAATTTCATTGTTTTTTTGGTCGCCAGTAATACATTTTTCATTGGAATCTTTTCGAATATTTCCGTGTCATGATTTCGCATGAAATCAACAATATCTGCTTTTTTCGTGTTAGAGTTTGGTATTGTAGTCAATAACCGAGAATGATATGAAGCGTTATCCATAACAATAACCGAGTTTGGAGGAATACTTGAGAGAAGCTGCTCGCTGAACTAGGTTTCGAATAGAGCCACAGTCATATCTTCGTGGTAATCAGCAGACGAATCTTTTATATTTTTGGCCGACAGAAGCAAAGCGTTAGGTACGAAACCACTTTCATTCCCGGTATGCAAAATTATAATACGTTTTCCCCTTGAAGAAGGTTTGTTCTAAGCACAATATTTGTTTTCGTCTACCCAGTTATATTTGACAAAATCATGGGTGTCATACCAAGTTTCGTCGAGGTAGATTATATGTCTGCTGGATTCTCGGTACCTTTTCATTCGCCTCAAATATTCTTGTCGGAGTTGAACAATGCGTGTCGATTCCATTATGACCATCGGATTGTTCAATTTTTTATATATAAAATCACAAGATAATAAGACTTATCGTAGAGTTTCTGAAGCTTTGTAATTGAAATCGGTATAATTTGCTCCTCCTGAAGATGCTAACCTTGTTATCGAAACGCCCGAGCGGCAAAGAAACATTCCATGTATCAAAAATCTTCTTCAATAGTCTTCATTTGTCACTGGATATTCTCCTTTTGACAAAAAATCATCTGAAAACTCATTTCATTCATATGTCGCTAACTACCTTCCCTTGTAAATATCGATCACCGTGGTTACTTAAGAAAATTTATTTGTAGAATTTTAATACTGAAGGTCAAAGAGGTACTAAAAACCTGTAATATAATTTGATCAAGGCGAATAATGGTCTCAATGTTTCGCAAAGTTGGCACTATCAAGAAACGATAAAAATTCCACCAACCAACATCGTGATCAAAACTCCTTGGAGTTCTCATGATGCCAACTCGGTTTGGCAAAAAAACATTGGTCGAGAAGAATGTTTCAGATTCATTATTGTGCAACTTGGTGATGTTAGTAAAATTTATTCTTGGTAAGTAGGTTACGATAATTCACAAGAATCGAATGCTCATCACCTATTTCTTCAACAGAAATGAGTCCAATAACATTTTTTGCAGTAACATTCGTTCAAAAAATGCATGAGAACTCAATCTTCAATCATCTTGTACATACAGGAATACCTACCAAATCAGCTGATTATTCTGACATTTCTGTAGTTTTTGCTGAATACTTATTTTTTGTTTACCATTCTAACGTGTCCCAAACTCCCGTATTCATTCAATACCCATGCGCATTGACTTTCCAGTAGGAATTTGTTGATTTTATTGTTCGGTACACTAGTCTATCGTTCGCCGGGGGTTATCACTGACCAAACTGTCAATTCGGTTAAATATCGAATATTCGAGTGTATTTATATCTCATCATGTTGGACCTACCGTTCCTCTTCAAACAGGAAATCAAACTGGAATATTTTGATGAGTAAGTCATTGAGTTTTTGGCGTCAATGAATTGAAAAGTAAATAGAAATGAAATTAGCAGTTTGGATCATTCAAAGACAAGTTTCAGTTCGACAAAAAAGGCGAATGATTTTTTGAGCCCATGAGCATTATTGTGGTTTTTATCTTGTTTCGAACTTTGATGTATACAAAAAAGGGAATACGGATTCATCATTCATGCTGTCTCACTAAGTATTATCATTTTGATTTTGTTATTATCCTACTGGAACTACATCGGTATTTGTCAATTATGCGAGTTTTACAGAACTCTTTTACTCTGACTGAAACATGGATAAGTACACACTTGTTAATGGCTTTCTACTACTCCATCTTGTTACAAAAAAAAATTGGGAATCTTCCAAAGAAAGGAATGAAGTAATCAATTTTGAAATAAAAAACTCTATATATGGATGTGTAGATCATGCAAACAAGTAACTTTCAGACACATATCTACCAGTGAGGATGACAGTGTGCCATGTAAGTGCAAAATTCTACCATTCATTCAGTGTAGAACTTTTGTGAATAATATCTGAATTTATTCAATGACGATTGTTTGGAATACAAACTGAGTAGAGAATAGTGTCTTCTGTAATTCAGTGATTCAGTGTAATTCAGTGATAATGTAAAAGTATTTGTTTCGAAAGAATTTTTCTTTCGTGTAATTCAATGTTTATATAAATCGAGATGTTTCAGAAGATCTTTTCCTTTCAGTTTCTGTCTGAAAGTTACTTCTTTACATAATCTACACATCCATGTTTAAAGTTACTTACTTTAAAATTGATCACTTAATTCCTTTCTTTGGAAGAATCCCAAATTTTTTTGTAACAAGATGGAGTAATAGTAAGCCAAAAACTTTCTTTCCCAAAAAATACTCACTACTGAAAATATAACCCTTTCAATTTACAGTTTTTTTTTCCAAACGCGAAAAATAAAAATTTTCTCAAAAAAACCGGAGATTTCACTTTTTCACACTCACTCCATCTCTTGTAACGTAGGGTCTGCCCATTCTTTTTATTCAATTCTGTATTTGTCAAAACACAAAATAAAAAATTGCACCTTCAATATGAATATTTCTGGTAAATAATTCATTCATCTGTTCTAGTAAATTTCGTAGTTTTTATTGGATTCCACCCGAAGCTTTCTCCAATATTGATTTAGTGAGAAGTGAAATATATCAATCAAAATTGATCAGTCCAATTAATTGATCGTAATATCAAAGATTGGAGACAAAAATCCGTCTATATTATCAGAAAATCACTTACTTATATAGGGAGATGAAGTTTTTTAAACTTGCTTTCATTTTGTCACATAAAAAAATCCGTTATAGTTTTTATTTTGGGGCAGGCAAAAATACTCAAAAAAAGTTATCAGATGCCATTCTATTCCATTTAAATTTTGGAATGAAATACGTTATTGAGTTGAGTTGATTACTTTTAACAGTAATCGGACTCCAAATAGTTCAGGATATATTTTTGGGAAAGATATACCTACCTAATTAATATACCTAATTAATTAAAATAAGTTTTGTATTGGTGAACTGTTTTAAGGGGGATATAAGGAAATTTTCTGCAAAAATTGCATTAGGGGTCGGTATAATTGAAAATAATTTTATATTCACATTAGGCATCATTGAAAACCATTTTCACGTTACACATTGCCGAAATCATTAGATATCAGGGTTGGATGAAATTTACTTTTATTCTTCTGAAAATTATAATACTCGTATTATTCATTTGTTTGGTAGATTCTTGAGGTGAGTATAGAACTGTTGATTACTCAAGAACATCTGATTCAATTTTTAAAAATAAAACAATGTTATTAGATGTAGAATTGAAATATTTATTAAAAGATGTATCAAAAGGACACCCATTCCAGTTTGAAAAAGAGTTGGTAGTGCCCTCTTACTTACGAGAGGGTAACACTATTGTCTTTTATTCAGATATCTTTTCCCATTTAATACATGAGTATACGAATTTTTATAAACCATAAACTACACATTTTTTTCGCAAAAATTATTCCTCATTTCCATTCTCAAACTAAATGTAGGGAAGACAAATTTGATGATGGAGATGAAAAGTTTCGTGTATTTCATTAGGCATACGTGGTACTTGCATATAATATTTCGATATCACACAAATTAAATTCTTAAACCTGAATATTGATATTTAATTGCGAAATAAGTTTCGCTACCTATTTGGAAATCAGAACTCAATTCAGTTATTTTTATTAGATGATATGAATTTTAACTTTTCCTGCCACAATTAGATTTCGAGATATCCAGAATGCATGATGTTATAGAAGTTATTTTTGATAAAGCTGCATCTGAACGTGAAATTATTTTGATTATTTCCCAAAAAGTTCGCCACTGCAAAACAAATATTTTTTTTACCAATTTGTTGTGTTTTGATATTCTCAGCAACTATTCAAACCTTGTCGGAGCAACATTTTCAGCATCTGAAATATGTGGATTACTTGTGTGGATCAATTTCAAATATAGTGTATGAAACAATATTTTCCAAATATTTATTCTGCTTTAATTTCACTAGATATTCATATTCAGATGAAAATACCTAATTTCATTAAAAAATTGTTGCTATCGTACGATTTATGAAATAAGCGCTCAAAATTTATTTTTTGAATCAGTTTCACATATATAGTATATACAGATTGTCACAAAAAATTTGGGACAAAGTATATTTTGTTTCTCATATTCATTTCATTATTCAACCATATTTCAGATTGATTTTTATTTGTTTCTGTCGAATGCAATGTTTGTCAAAACATACATTTACAAAACAACTGTTATCACCCCTCAAGTATTATTTTTCCACAAGTCATAAATAAGTTCAATTTTTAAATTCTATTTCATAGAGTTCGTTAGTTTTAATTTTCATTTATTGTTTCTACTCTTCAAAATCATAAAATCATAAATTGTATCTGTACTTTCAGCGATCAGTATTTAATTTTTTTTTACCGGTCAATACCGTAGATTACTGAAGAGAGTGGTGTGATGACTGCTACCTAGGATGTTCCGAATTATTTTTAACTTTCTAGTACATTATCCACATCATTATTTTTTTTTTCTCAATAAAGCCCTTCAACACAAACATTTATTTCCATGTTTTTTTTTTACAAGTTAGTTACTCAATTCTTTTCATTCTGTTCAGTTTATTTAGTGCCTCAGTATTACAAAGTAACATGTAATCCGCCATTTTATAGCTGGAGCCATCTTGAATTCGCATCTTCTTCAAACTCTACTATTATTCTGCTAGTGAAACCGTGTCTATCGATACCTATAGTGGAGTGGTTGTGTGATAAATTGATATCCGCCATTTAGTAGCGGCTGTCATCTTGAATTTGCATATTATTCAAAGTGTACTAACATTCTACCATTCAGATTTCGTCATTTATACTCATATTGTGGTAGGTACTTGTGGAAAAATATTAATTTCGCCATTTTGTAGCGGCGGCAATCTTGAGTTTGTATCTCTTTTAGAGTGCACTTCTTTTCTACTAGTGAAGCCCTGTCATTTGATAACCATATTCAGGTTGTTGTGGAAAAATATATGATTCGTCATTTTGTAGCTTAAGCCATCGTGAATTTATATCTTTTTCAAAGTGAACCATTATTTTATTAGTCAATCCCTGGTTATCTGATACCCATATTGTGGAAGTTGTGAAACAATACGTAATCCGCCATTTTGTATTCAGATACAAAATGGCGGATTACGTCAATGGATACAAAATATCCAAGATGGCCTCAGGGCCATCTTGGATATTTAATGGTACAGAACTCATTAAGTTGTATTCTCATCAAAACTAAATATGTGTACGAATTTAACCCAAACTAACAAACAGGGGAATAATAATAAACTCGTTTAAAAATAGATAACATGTGCAGAAATTAAACTCCTTTAGGGAATATCAGGTAATTATCAAAGTTTATGATGCACTGTTTCGAACATTTGGTGTAGTAATGACTATTACCAGAGTTTTTTTCCAACACCAAATCGTTAATTTTAACACCTCGACATGTGTTTCGATCACCAAGTGATCATCTTCGAAAGGAATATCAAACTAGACACTAACGCGAAGCTATTTATGCTGTACAGGTAAACCCTACAGGTGTACCAACCTAAATTAATTTTACCATTTTACCTTATCTATTATTTTACAATATATGTTCAACTGCATATAAAACAATAAGGCAAAATTGTGAAATTAATTTGGGCTGGTATATCAGCTATATATAGCTGAAAATTGTTGTTGGATATTCAAGGAAGAGGCAATTCAGAAATTAAATTGATGGATATAGCCGTTATTATGTGGTAGGAGATCATAATGAAAAGAGAAATAAAATTTTCTATGTCTTTTACCAGTTTGAATTGTAACTAACGTAACTGCAGTTTCGTCCTATATGGACATTTTCAAACTTACACAATAAACTAACAATGATTCATTACATTCGCCATAATATACCATTCAGGTACTTGATTGAGTACCTGCATTTACCGTTCACAATGCGGATGTGCCAATTAAAAAACCAGAGAGTGAATTAAATCGATTTGATCATTTAACAGGTAGCAACCGCAATGTTTATGCTTGTGAATTTCTAAGAATTCTAAATAATTGAGTTTGCAACCCTTCCTTGCATAGTGCAGAATTTCCGTATCGTTTAGATTCGAAGACTTGTGATTGCATGCCAAGGAATGGTTTGAAAACGTCGAATAATTTTTTTCCAGTCTGAAGGACCTCTCATGTTCAGCATACCGTTTTTGGAAATTTCGTCCGCATTGTCCCACATAAACACTATTACACTCCGGACACTTAAGTTTATAAACTCCAGATTTTTCTAACTTGTCGACCTTATCTTTGGCATTGAAAAGGAAATGAGATAACCTGGCATGTGGTCTGAATGCTACTTCCACAT
>WOGP01009999.1:0-10490 GCA_015342065.1 Leptinotarsa undecemlineata
CAAATTACACGAAAATATAAAAACAGCCCCCAATATCAATATTTTCAAATCAAGATTGAAAACCTTTTTAATTGACAAAAATTGCTACTCTTTAGATGAATTTTATCAATGATTTTATCCCTTTTCATGAATTATTTGTTTCTTGTTGTATGTTTGTTGACTTTTTCCTTGTTGTTGTATATCCTTTGTACCTTTCAACAAGTGAAATAAATATATTATTATTATTATTATTATTATCAATTAACAATATGCTTAAAACGGCCTTAAGTGATTAGAAAGCTCAGCCTACCAGATTTTTAATGTACTGGTAGGAACGCATACAAGAAATTATAATAAGTCCCAAATTTCTAGCTGAATTACTTACACTTAGGTTAGGTTAAGTCCAAAGTGATTGTTCTATTCGACACTCCACCGAAACCCGTAAGGGTTTATTGTGGCTCACACCTATTCACACTTGACTAAATATACTCAGTTTCTTAACGAAGCCGATTAGTTTGAATGGTGAGTAGTCTTTCAACTTAAATGCTCTTCTGTTTCATCATTTTCCAAACAGAAGCGACACACACTGTCTTCCGACAATCCGAGTCTCTGCATATGATGAGTCAGATGAGTCAGAGTAAGACATTGTATTTCATCCCTACTGTAGTCCAACAATTGATTGGTATCAAGTTTCGAAGGGAAGAGTGAGCCAATCCTGGAAAATTCTGCCAGAAGTCAATAAATCTTTTTGTCATCCAGATTCTCAATATTTGTTTGGCAAAACCTTAAGCGAAGCCAATGACAGGTTATGGTTCGATGAAGCTGCTTGCAACACCCTTCTTTGCAAGACAGTCAGCAGACAGTTAGCAGCCTCATTGCCTTCCAGGCCAGTATGGCCAGGAGTCCAGACCAGAGACAATTTGACAGTCTTCCTATCAAGGAGATTCGTTCTTGGCAATTTGTTCCAATTTAGACGTTGCTTGGTAGGAGCCAAAATCTTTCAGCGCCGCTTGACTGTCCCAGAATATTTTTATTGAATTGTGTATGAGGTTCACTTATATAGCGTTAATTTCCGATTGAAATACTGACGCATAGGTTCCTAGGCAGGTTGATATCTCTGTCCTGGATCTGCTACTGAAAGCACCTGCACCGGAACCGGAAAGTGTTTTTGATCCATCTGTGAACCAACAACTATCTGCTCTCAATATTTCCATCTCCCACACATGAAATTGAAACCCACAGAATTTTGGAAACAACTTCATAACTTCTCAAGGGTAAATATGCCCTAACAACAAACTGATAAGATTTCCCAAATGCCCACCCCCTCAAAATCATGCATTTCTCAGTCTTGGAGGGATGAGAAAGCCAAACTCAATTTCAGCTTGATCAACTTTGATAAGAATTCGTACAAAGAGCAGAAAAGCTCTTTTCATGCCGCGTTTTGTTTGAACTCGGAAATGATTCTAGCCCGTATTCGAGCAATTATAGTTCCTAATTATTTCTTCTTGCTTTTGCAGATATGCGGAGGTGAAAAGGACAAAGGTAAATTGGCGGGAAATGATAAACGAAAAGCAGACGACGGTGAACCGAACAAAGATATCAAAAAGGTGAGTGAGGTTTCCGTGTTTTCATTGTAGTCGAGTGTTTTGGGAAGGAAATTTACGACTTTGCAGGCTTCAATGTTGATTTTGGGACTAATGTTGGAGTGTTTGGGAAAATTGACAGTATTAGTGTTTATTTTAGTGGAAAGTATTACCAACGAAAGCAACCGATATATGGGATACTTTTCCATAAACAAACTCACATGAATTTGTACTTTTGCTTTGAATTAGACCTGCAATTATACTCATAACGAACTGGTTAGAAATGGCAGTTGCCCCTTTTGCAACTTTCTGACCATACACCAACATTTTTCCAGGAAGAACTCCATCAACTTTTTTCCCTATTCCTTTGAAATTTATCGTTCTCTTGGATACACAAATTAAAATTCAGTTTTTGATGCATTTAATTTCCAATATTTTCATTTATCTGGAATCTTATTTGTGTGACAGTCCACAGTCTGAAATACTACTGTTTGAAAAATAAAACAGTGCCTCTAACTTTTGTCAAAATATACAACTGGAGAACTTGGAATAAATCAAATGAAATAGGCGGTATTTGGAAAGAAAAGAAAATGTCAGCATCTTTCAAAGAATGAAAGGGAGCAAATTATTTCCAAATGAACTCGTTACAAAGATAGAAAGATCATGCAAAGAAATAATTTTCAGTCACGAACTGAAAAAAAGTCTTCTCGAATAACTACTTTCATATAAACATGTGTAGTCTATTAATTTTCGAAGAATGTGTACATAGTTTCAACAAGAGGCATATCATATTTTCAAACTCATCCGTACATAGTTTCAATACATATCGAAGTCAAAACTTTCATGTTTTATTCAAGTGTGACATTTGTGTCAAGTCTTGGTTCCACTTAGGCAGGTCCAGGTCAGGAAGGATAACTTGTAATATCCTCCAAAGCACGATGGACGTTGTTCACAGTTGGTGCAGATGTCTGTCAACCCCAGCGAAACTGTGATAATCCCCTTCACCAAGAAAAGGAAATTGGACGATCTAACGCCACTTTCCCTCAATGGTGTGGTCACTCCATTTGGAACAGAGGTGAAATATCTTGACATTGTCCTTGATAAAAGACTAACCTGGAATGCTCACTTGGAAAAAGTTTTACACAAAGCCAAATTATCTCTATGTACATGTCGAAGGATTTGTGGTGAAACTTGGGGTTTAGGTCCCAAACAAAGCGAAGCGAAGCTCTCTGGCTTACAGAGACAGGCTTGTCTGGCCATCAGTGGTGACACTAGTACTACACCGTCAGTGGCCATGGAGATCCTTTTAGATCTAACTTCTCTCTACATTTTTTTGGGGAGAGAGGTTAGATGGACTGCATATAGACTTGTGCACATTGTCGATTGCGCAAATCAGTTTAATGCATAGTGCAACGGACTGTTTGTTGACACTGGAAGTCACAGAATTCTGTAAATGACCTCTAACTTTCATGCCTCCAACTGTCAACTACAAACTGTTTTATAAAGTACTATTCCTGAGTAGAAATGACTGGATCCTCCGGGAGATGGATCAAAGACACCTTCCGGTTCTGGGGCAGTTATTTTCAGTCGCATATCCAAGACAGAGATATCAACCTGCCTAGGAACCTATGCGACTGTACTTCAACTGGAAATTGACGCCATTGAGAGATTGGAAAGCAATTGGAAGGCCTGCAAGGCAATGAGGCTGCTGATTCTCTTGCAAAGGAGGGTGCTGTCAGCAGCTTCATCGGACCAGAACCTGTCATTGGCATCGCTTACGACTTTGCCAAACAAAGTTCGAACACCTGGATGGTAAGAAGATTTATGGACTTTTAGCACAACCTTCCAGTTTTGGCCCACTACAGTAGGGATGAACTTCGATGTCTAACAGGCCTTCAGGTCACTGCCTTTGAATCATCATATGCAGGGACTCGGGCTGTCGAAAGACGGTGAATCTCGTTTCTGTTTGGAAAATGATGAAACATCAGAGCACATACTTTGTGCCTACCCCGCTGGGGACCGAATCAGGTGTTCAGAGTTCGACATGCCCGTACTCTTACCATCTGACCTGAAAGATCACTAACCATACAACGTAATGGGCTTTGGTAAGAAGCTGGAGCGAGCCATAATAAATTCTTGCTGGTTGCGATGGAGCTTCGAATGGACCCACTCACTTTTGAGCTAAACTAACCTAACCCTAGGCATAATAATTATAACAATACGCCTACTTAAATGAGAACATTGGCGCTGATAAGGTTGAATTGGCTTTAAAATTGTTTGTGATTGATAATAATATAAATTCGTTTACTGAATATTTCTCACTATAAATCAGTAAAATCTTGTTATGTCCGTCGTATTTATTCCTAAAATCAGGTTGTATTGTGACTGCTTCTAGTTCTAGTCTGTACATTCTGGAAATGAATAAATTATTATTATTATTACTACTTAGTTAGTCTCACTTTTCTCGAAGAGGGTAGAGCATTTCTGCTCTACCCTCTACTACGCCAGTAGTTTCAGTTTCATCTTTTATGAAAAAGTGATGATAAAAAATTTGAAAAATAATAAAGAAGTTCCTCAACCGAGCTATTTCAAGATCATCTTTGGATGATCATTGGCCTTCTGTTGAGACTATTATGTGTCACTTTGGCTTTTTATTTTCTTCTCTATCACCTTCTCGTGTTCAGGTAGGAAGCCTTTGCCGATCTACATACCAGGCTGACTGAACACGCCGTATACAAACGTGACTGCAACTTCTTTGAACTTTCTTTCGAAACAATGTTATATCTTGTGTATGATTTCAGCTTCAGACTACTCGATGCAGGGTCCTCAGAACTATGTTTCTAAAAAGGGGAGATAAGACCCCTCCTTGTGGACATCAACTCATGACCAGTCCTCTCAGTGTGATTCAAGAGTAAAGAGGGACTGAATATACTCTGCCAAGTTCGAAAACGAAAACTCGATATTTCATCAGTTTATCCTCCTCTTTTTGTCTCACTCGAAGCTGAAAACTAGTTCATCCGCAGTGGATTGATTCGCAATGATTCGCTTCTAACACCATAAATGGTGTAAATGGTGCGAATTTATTTTATATATTGGATAGATTAGACGTCCAATCAACGACGAGAAAGAACAATCGATCAAGAATCACCTAAGAATTTGTTCTTTTTGTCAGCGACTATAATTCAGCCCTCGTTCCATAAATTTACATAGCTTATTAAATTTTTTCCTTTCCAAACTGTGCCAAAAACACTCTGCAATTCCATTTTCCAGCTATTCGCGTGTGCAATTTCTATAAAATACTACTCATGAAAACTAACTTGATTCCAAAGAAAAAATATTAGGTACTTACATAGTTTGATTGTCGAGCTAATTTGCATTTCATAAAATGTTAAATTACTTTGACACAATTCCAATTTTGTGTATCTGAAAGGCCATAATGGGAACGAATGACTATGGAAAAGTTTTTCGGTTTGTTTACTTCGGAAAGTGCGCACGACAACTCAAGAAATCACGCTCGTCACGATCGGATGACAGTCTAATTTCCGGAGCGGAAATGATTTTTCTAATTTAACATCGGAGAGTGGCACGGTTCACAGTCACGGGAAATGTTTTTCGAAAATTGAGGTCTGCGGTATATTTGTCATGTCAAAAAAGATGGAGCCATTACTCTGAAACTCTTCAAATTTCCCAATTCTATCAGACCCGGAACAAATATGTACTCCTCGCTGATGTAACGTGAGTTATCTATGATTTCCAATCGAGAAATGGAATTTGTTATATTATTCATCGATGATAATATGCCTGAAATAGGCAATTTTCAGGAGTCACCACAAACAGCTCCTATTTTTCACATACAGTGCTGGTCTTTAATGCCCCTCTTCTTTTATGTTTTGAATGGGTTAACTCGAAAAATTGTAATTTGAGATATGAAGTCGAGGTATGAATACTTTATTTTGAAATGAAATTGGCAGATGACACTTTCGAAATGGCCACTGGGCCCCATCTGGTAAAAAATTAAATGGAAATGGGGGTCTTGAGACACATCGTTTTGAATCTCCTGAAATGCTTCACAACCCTAGAATATGAAGACAATATCAAAATGGTGAAACTTTTAATAATTGCCTGAATATATTGTCATATAACTACATAATATGAGGTAATAACCTTGAGGTCAGTTCAGAAGATGCTAGAAATGGTGGCCTTGTACTTTTTGACATATGAACAGCCTATCCTATATTTCACGTCGATCATTTTCGAACACACTAACGTTAATATCTCAACAGATATTTATTATTCTCAGCCGTATATTCAATATTGGAGCAGGTTCAAATAGCCGCATAAAAAATGTTTAAAGGTGTCAAATCTGACGAGCGGGTTGGCCATTCTGTAGAACCTCGATGGCCAATCTAACGACCGGAAAAATTAGTATCCAAATAGTTTCTTACATGCCTGGAGTAATATGGTGATGCCTCATCTTGTTGAAATACAATATCCATCTCGAATTCATTAGGATTCACTTGGACGATTCCAGTGATGAGAGGGCCAAGAGTAGTTTCCAGCATATTCAAATACAGTTCTCCTATTAATACAATGAATATAACTGAAGTTTTTGTTATAATATTCTTTATTATTGCATTCTTCAAGGTTGCTCATCCCAGTCATAGTGTGAAGTTTCCTTGTTTCCACGTGAGTTATTTGTTTCGTTTACAGAATACTCCAATCATTTATTATATGGCTTCACACATTGTATACTTTAGCTGTACAATTGTATTATTGTATTCTCAAAGTTCGATTTTTACTGTCATAGTGTGATATTTCCAGTTACCAACTTTTGCTATCTTCACATATAACTTTTTTTTAGTTTTAGATATTTCAATTTTTACTGAGTCTTCTGAGAGCATATATGTTAGCTGTACCAATTCATAGCCAAATTCCTCGATATTTTGTACAGTGGAAATTCAAACCTTAGCATTAGATCGGAATTCTACTGTCTAATATGATACTAATTGATTTAAAATCCGTGAAATAATCTATAAAAGAAAGAAGGAATGCCAATGAGATCGCCACTTTCACCGGTTATAGCCAAGATTAATATGGAGTGGTTTGAAACTCTGACTTTCGAACAAGCTCAAAAGAAGCTCTGAGTCTGGTCGAGATACATGGACGACACCTTCATAATATGGAACTATGGGAATGCAGAACTAGACACTTTCCTGAAGCATATCAACAACGTAAGTGCTTTCACCACTTTCACAATGCAAAAGGAAGTTCACAACGGATTGCAATTCTTAAACGTATTGGTGAAGAGGACCGACACTAAATGGAAAACATCTGTATATCGAAAATCCACTCACACGTGACAGTATCTGAACCAGGAATCCACCATCCATCCACTAAGAGAGGAATCATCAAGACTCTACTAGACCATACTTTCGGGCTCTGCAACACAAAAGAAGATCTCGAAAAGAAACTAGGCATCATCAAAAATGTCCTTCAACGGACTGGTTACTCCAAAGTGACGGTGGAACAGGCTTCAGCTTAAAGACAGCAAGAGCTCCACAATTAAGAGAAACCACCACAACCTATACTTGTAGTTTTCTACATCAGAAGATTGTGGGAAAGTGTCCAAGTATAACATCAGAACCTGCTTCAAATCTGGGAATACTATCCGTAGCAGTCTCACGAAAACCAGGCCACCAAACGCGGACTGTGATTCTGCGAATTGCATTTCCCGGATACATCGGTGAAACTAAGAGGCCATTGAAAGTTTGCATTGCCGAGCACAAAAAACACATAAAGCTAGGACAAACCAGCGAATCCGAAATAGCAGAGCATGTTTGGACTCATCAAGATAACATCAAGAGGGCTCAAGCTGAAATCACCCACAAGGAGGAACACTGGTTTAGCCAAGCCAGATATACGTAACATATGGAAACCTGTAATCAAGCAGAACACGACCAACTCCCGTAAAATGGTCAGCTCCCTTCAAAGAGGGGATAGGTGAAAGCAGTCGAATGACCTGTAGAAACTAACAATCGAAACGTCGTGAAGTTATTTGATTTAGAATCTTTTGATTTCATATTTTTAATTTTCATTTGTTTTTTTCAGTTCGTGTTAGTAGTTCAATTTGTTTGTTTTTCTTTTCTGGGTGTTTGCTTGTATGTTATTTCATTGTAATTTCAGTTGTTGCCTAATAAAATTGTTATTTTTCAGCTGATCATTTAATTTTTTTAATGATTCTTTCAGGGATTTCAAATCAATTATATATAATATTAGACAATGGAAGTCCGAACTGATGAAATACACCACGAAACATTGTCAACCACCTTCAAACAAACTCAGCAAAGAATTCAGACATGCAAGTAGCGTTACGTTTATATCGGAATCTTCTGACCACCTCGTACCAAAAAACCAAGTCCAACTGTTATACATTATCAATTATACTGCATTATGATAGTTCGCGTGTCTTCCAGTAATTTGTGAAAATTTTAGGGTAATTCAGGAGGGACTTTTAATGCCGATATGATTTACCGGCCGGTCTATCTCCACACCACGTTTCTTCCTACATCTGCAGTCATTAATGACTTCAACTTTGGTGAATTATGAACTGTGTGTGGCGCGCTCTAACAACGCATTAAACTTAATGGGTTAAGTTTCGTTTGAGTTTTTTGGTCGATGCCATAACGGTTGTATGGCGTAGACTTTGTGTTCTTCTGCTGCTTTATGTATCATTCACGCCAAGTTTGCAGCCGTTTTAACGAACAGAAAATTCTAAAGGAAACTGACTTTGTTTCATAATTTCACAGAAGATATCAAAGATAATTCCTAGGGAAAAATAGATTATAGTATAGTATAGAAAACAGGGGTTGAACGGTTTCATTGAAAAATGTACTGAAAGGTAATGAATGGTTCGGAAGATTCTAGGTAGCAATCTACAGTATCGGTCATATAAAAATTGATACAAAAAAAGGATAAGAGAATCTTCCAAAGAAAGGAAGGAAGTAACAAATTGGAAATTAGTTACTCTATACATGTATGTGTAGATCATGCAAAGAAGTAACTTTCAGATACAAACTGAAAGAAAGTCCTCCTGAAACAGCTACATTCATATAAACATTGAATTACACGAACGAACAAAATTCTTTCGAAACAAATACTTCTATATGAACACTGAATTAAACAGAACATACTTTTCTCTACTCAGTTTGTATCCAAACATTCGTTGTGGAATAAAAATCAGATATCATTCACAGAATGTGAATGATATATAGAAAATACAGACAATTCATTCATGAATTGGGATAAAATGATATTTTTCTACTTCCTCCATTTTAATCTAATCATGGCGCGTTTGACAGCAGGTACATATTGGCTCATTTATGGTATAATCTATCCATTCCCAATTGGAACGGCAATAAATACAAGATCACTATGAGGGGTGTTCATAATCACTGCCCCAGTGCTTTTATGTTCAAAACGTACCCGGTACAGCCATAACATTTTTTTGTCTGTGGCCCCTAGTCGCCCAGATAGTTAGTAAACATGCTATGGAATGTAGTTGAGGAATAAAGGCTCGGCTAGCTAGACTGGCTGAATATTAATTATTTGGCCGTTCCACAATATTTCTTTATCAGTGCCGTGTGTTCGTAGCGTTAGAGTTTTTGAAAACTTTTTCTAGAGAATAATTACCCTAACACGAAAATGATATTTTTGCACTCGACGCGCGTTTCGCTAACAAGGTTAGCATCTTTAGGAGAAGCAAATTGATACTGAATCTGAAGAAAAGGGTTAGCTGTTCATATACCTAAATTTTTTGGTCCGATGTGGACTTTGTTTGTTAAATGATGATTATCCTAATCGATTTTTCGGTAATTAAGTAGTGGAACCACTAGCTGCAAATTGATTTGTCAACAATAGATCATGAAGTGGACAAATTTGCAAGTAGTGGTTCCACTAATTAATTACCGAAAAATCGATTAGGATAATCATCATTTAACAAACAATGACCACATCGGTCCAAAAAACATTAGGTATATAAACAGCTAACCCTTTAGATTCAGTATAAATTTGCTTCTCCTGAAGATAATAATAATAATAATAATAATAATAATAATAATAATAATAATAATAATTAAGCAGGGATGGCCTCTAACACCCTTGGCCTTTGGTGAGTTGCGACACCACTTACCCGAGCAACTGGTGCAAAACCGGACCGGCAGCCCAGGCGCACCCGGGAAGGAGAACTCTATTCTCCCTCCGGTGTCGGCCGTGGGTCCACAGGGCTAACCACCCGGTGGACCCAACACTTGGTTCCCAACAATCGAGGGAGAGGCCCCCACAATCGACCCGCTCGGAGGGGTCAGAGGCAAGGTGGTGGGGCCCAAAACGATGATTTGCCTACCGATGACAACCCTGGCAACGACAACGGACGCTTTGAGTGGACGCGTGAGCTGAGAGATAGCCTTATGCATTGTTACGAGAGTAGTGAACCCGCGCGAAGAGGGTACATGGCGAGATTGCATGCACTGTGGTGTGAAACGCATCCGGAGCATGCCGCCTTTTCCGCCCAAAATCTTAGGGATTACGTATCCTATCTTCGGCGGCAGGGCTATATAGCTCCTTCCCAGCCTGCTAACGAAGTGGTAGAAGTGACAGTTCTACCACCCGTTGGCACGGCTGGAGAGGAGACTCGCGTCATGCCACCAATGGAGACAATCAGAGCACGCAGGGCGCTCCACAGGATTAGGCCCCTGAAGCCACAAGATCTGGCTCGTTTGGATGCGGAGGTTCATGGTGTTCTAACAGAAGAGGCTGACATCTGGCAAATCAACACCGCCGTGTATAACGTCGTCCAATCGCTTTCCGAATCGGAAGGACGAAATCCCGGCCTTGCGGTTCGGAAGATTGAACGGCGTGTACACAAGATGG
>WOGP01010001.1:0-10489 GCA_015342065.1 Leptinotarsa undecemlineata
CTGCTTACTATATTTTGATTCTGCTATAAACTGGTAACGTAAAATTTAGATATGACAACGCGCTTTACTCTCAATCATTATTGGTTTTACTATATATTAATTACTCTGCATCTTTTCAACCTATACAAGAATTTGATATCTTATATTTTTCCCCTCTTTATTGTACATTATTCAGGTTAGCTTGTGATATTTCTATGTTGTAACGATTTCATTTGTGCAATACAATTATTATTATTATGAAATTATTATTGTTTATTAGCAATAAACCTATATTTGATTTATAGTTGAATTTTATTACAGGTTTTTGAAATGGCTTTGAGTTCGTCCTAATGAATACTAACCTGCCTTTAAGTTTAACTCAATTTGTAATTTTCAACTTTATAATTTGAAAATCTAAAGAAATGAACTTTAAACGTTCAAGCGAGTCTCGAATATATCTATACAGTAGGTTGAATAGACTGACGCCTATCAGAAAACAACTACTCTCCTGGCTAATACCATGAAGGCCGTTGGATTATATCCGACAGCCATCAGTGCAGGAAATTTTCTTTAATTTTGGAACGGGCGACTCTTTAAGTTGTATTGCCAATTGCATATGCAGGAAATATTCTGTGAATATTCCTGCACTGACGCCTGGCGGATATAATCCAACGCCCTTCGTGATATTAGCCAGAAGAGCAGTTGTTTTCTGATAGGCGTCAGTCTATTCAACCTACTGTGTATATATATCAGAGACTGGCTTGAGTGTTTAAAGTTCATTTCTTTAGATTTGTTTAATACCAGTCTTCAATCATAGCCCACTGATGAATGAGAAAGTTATAATTTGTAATTGATGAAGAAACGTGGGTAATAAAATCAGTTTGTTAAAGTGATATGATCTATGATAAATCAATACAAGAAAATCAAATATCATCAGGAGAATAATAAAGAATGTGTTTCAATTAATAGGGGTATATATTTTAGGAGAGAATCATTTCTGAGAAAAAATTATTTTGGCTCTCTAGTTCTCCATCTTTATACAAAAAAATGTGGAAATCTTCTAAAGAAAAGAAGAAAATTCTTGAATACAGGATAAACTATATACCAAGATGTGTATTTCAGGCGAAGAAGTAACTTTCAGACACAAACTGAAAAAAAGTCCTCTCGAAACAACTACTTTCATAGGAATTATGCCAAAAACGCTTTTCTCTATACAGTTTGTATTCCAAACATTCATTATAAAATTAAATCAGATATCATTCAAAGAACTGTTATACAGTATAGTTTATGAAAGAGGTAATCTTCCATTCACGTGGAACACTATCACCCTCAATGGCGGATATCCCATGTTTCGGAATAAGATACTTCAGCACCCATCTGGATAACATTACAAGAGAAAACACTCAATTGATTCATGAAATCACGACTTTATGTCACGAATGAGTTGATGAGTGGAATGGCATTAATTTGCTTAACTGATTCAAGCTCAGTCATAGGAATCTTGTTTGAATTTAAAGGGGTATATGTTTTTAGGAGAGAATGATTTTGGGAGATTGAAGGTTTTGATTTTCTACTTCTTTACCTTCATATAAACAATGTTTTGAGTTTTTAAAGAAAGAAAATAATTATTTTCGAAATGAACTCTATACAAAGATGTGTATTGTGTTACACAATATACAGTAGATATCCGGGTATTACATCTGATTCTATTTCATAACGAATGTTCAGAGTACAAACTGAAAAGTGTTTTCGTATACTTCGATGTTTATATAAAAGTTTGTAAAGTATTTCATCTTTCGTGTGATTTAATCTTTATATAAAAGTATGTAGTTCTTTCGAAGGGGATTTTTCTTCCAGTTTGTATCTGGAAATAACTTATTTGCATGAAACACATATCTTTGATTAGATTTCAACTTTTTTTCCCAGGAATATTTTTATTGAGCATGAATTCACATGACTTCTCTTTGATAAATAAAATTCACCACAAGGTGTGGTGTGTGCCACACCATGGCAACAATGTGAATAACAATGTGCTACATATTTGAAATATCATTCATGCAAACAATATCGACTTTGACTAGTAAGTGGATGAAAACAAAAAGAAGGTAATAGTCAACTTGGGAATTTACTAACAGAATTTATAAATCTGTAGGATTCGTTAACTTGTGATACTCTGTTTGGAACCTTTGGTGTATTGCAGTGTAGTTATTTTTAACACCGCGACACATGTTTCCATTACCAAGTGACTATCTTCAAAAGGACGATCAAACTTCTTCTCAATCTTTTACTTGAAGATGATTACTCGGTGATAACACGTGTCGAGGTGTTGAATATAACGGTTTGGTGTTGGGATAAAACTCCAGTAATATTCTGTATTTATTGACAACTATTATTTATTCAAATGACACTTCATTGCCAGATTTTCACTATACAATTAATAAAACCTCAAAACTGGCTAGTTGAACCCTCACAATAAAGCGTTTTTTGAATACGTTATTGATTTTCATCAAGTATCGTTCAATTCCATCACATATCTCAATTACTTGTTACAATACAGTTATTTATAATACTATCGTCGAACTTTTTGTTTACACAATCATTATTGATATGAGAGCATATGCTTTCTCGGCCGAAATGAAGATTATAGATAACAAAATGCTGGCTGTTAGGCCGCAATCGGATTAAACTTGTAGTACGTTCGTCTGCTACTCGAAGTCCTTATTTATACTTTCAGCGGGTTGTACGAGTGTTATAAGAAGTAGTTAGGTGTCCATGCGGATGCTCATTTTTGACTGGTCTGCACTTGGCCAAATTTTTCTTATTGATTCACATTTTAGACAGGGATGCTTCCGATGGGATGTCGATCGTGGTAATATTCTATTTTATTTCTGATATTTTTTATTGCTGTTCCACATACTCTCTTTGTCTGTTGACTTTTTTGTAATGCTCAAAGATCCCAACGACCTTCCTATGAAGCGTGCATAGTAATGCGGTGTTAGAACATGCGGTTGTGGATTTCTCCAGTAGCATAAGGCGATACCTTCGTTTTCGTTCTTGTATCCTAGTATTGGTGCTGCGTTTGTGAGTACCGATGTAAATTGAACAACAGAGGTAGGGAATCCTGCCTCCTGATAAATGATTAGTCAGCAGTTCGTGACATTATTTTGAGCACGATTATGCCCTGACTGGTGGTTCGTGTTCTTGTTGATATACCTATAAGTATCGTGTACCCTAGTTCTACATCATTTTATAAACAAATAAATCTTTTGAATAAAATCCCGATCAAAAAGCAATCCCATAAAGAAAAATCTCTAATACTTAGATAAACACTATTCATGAGTAAATGATAAATTAAACTCGTTACATAGGGTGTTTATCAAATATACGTCAGAAATTTAAGGGACTATTTTTGATAGGACGCATTGTTTCGAAGATACCGAGGAAAAAATAATTTCGACAATAACAATGTATTACCAAAAATTACATATGTTTCTCAATCTTCAATAACTGTTGAAAATGACTACCCTCCGCTCGGATCAAAAAATCCATTCTTCTCCTCATCCACTCTCGATCTCTTTCAGAAACACAGGATCGTTTCTGATTGCATTACAACCAGCAAATTGAATGTCTGCAGTCGTTTGTAGTAATCGGAATATTGTTAATTGGTACCAACGGTATTGTTAGATGTTTTATTACTTGGTAGGTTCATTATAGTACGGTATACATTAATTTCGGCTACGTTGATGATTTTAAAATTACCAAAATTCTTATTGTCAAAATTATTTTTCGCCTCGTACCTTCGAAACGAAGCGCCTCATCAAAAATCATCAATGGACAAAATATCCTTAGAGTTGTCCAAGGAATAGTCAGTCAATTTTTGGCCGCATATTTAAAGAACACAAGAACATGTATAAGGAATATCCTGACAATTACTTGAATTATAAATGAATCCCCTTCACATACAAACAATGAATCTTCAAATAAAGGGGATGAATGGGGTCAACGTGTTCAATGTTTGTTCTTTCAATATAGGAAAAGTACCGGGTTGGTTGTTTTAATGAAGCCATGGTGAGCGCTATCTTCTCAAAAACTTCCATGTAGAAATTTGCAACCACAGAAATGAGAGGACGTTTCTTAGTTATACCATTCATTTGTTCGTAGAACAGTTGTTCTACTGGAAATATGTAGTGGTGAGAACTTAATCAAAAAAGGCTGTGATGTCCCCTCAAAAGAATTGTTCGTCTCCAATGTATCTTTGACAAGTATCATGTTGACGAGAGAAACGACATATATCTGAGCAGAATATCACTAGGCTATCCATCGAAAATTTTTATTTACTCGATGGACTGTGTTGACTCCTTTTTCTACGCATGGGCTCGTTGAGTACTTCGCAATATAATGAATAGGTTATTCAATGAAAAGTGTGTAAGATTTTGTGAATTTTTGAAAGGCCTTGAAGCCTAGGTGGTAATGCTTCAGACTCTAGAAATAGACGCTTGCCATCAGTTGGAATTGAAGACCATTCCATGATTGGTTGTTTTTTGTTGTATCTCTGTATAAAAGATCATGTATCATGGTCGTCTTTATGCTCGAAAAGAAATATTACCTTGTTTCTCGTAGTCAACGCATATACCAGTAGGCAGTAGCAAACGCATTTTTTCATATAATAAATTTCATTATAACTTCTAACATCATTACCGAAATGACATCAAGTGAAAGATGATTTTATCATGACTCTCTTTTCGATATTCTTGATTTTCTCAAGATATTTTTAGGTCCTTCTTTCATTTCCGTAGAATTTGAAAATAATATTAGATTACGGGATGAAAATGTTTCAAAAGCGCGTCAACTCCATCGACAAAAATTTCCTAAGAGAGATATTCTAGCAGAAATAACTGCCACCAGAGTATACGCTGATTTGCCCAAAACTGTAACTTCAACAAATTAGAATGAGCGACATGGTAGATAAAGGACAATAATGACACCATAATTAGAGGAAGCAATTATTCAAGAAGTTGCCAGCAATTCTTCAACAAGTACCCGAAAATTAGTTTTATAGTTCAATGTCAGTTATCGAAGTATTTGGAAGGTTTTGCATTGTATTGTATCAATACCACAAGCAAAGATTTCCAATTTAAAATATAATACAGATTACAGAAAATGATTTAATGAGACATATATTTGATGTTCAATGATTCTTTAAATATGTTAATCATGAAATGTATGTAATTATGCCATCCCATAATTAACGTCAAGATCATTAATAAATCATTTCTGTGGTCTTATTATTATGAACGTTATTGTCCAGAACTATTTCTATTTATCTGTATATGACCTATATTATGACAAGATCATATTAACCCAGACGTTTTGCAAGTATTGGTACTAGTTTTAATAAAACTTACACACATTTTTTTTATATTCGCGTATAGAGAATATGTTTTCTGTTCTTTAAAATTGTAATCGTCAAAATATCCATTTTTATTTCAACATTGCAATGTATTCAGAAGACCTAGCTATACAAGCGATTATGATAAAGGGGTATATGTTTTTAGGAGAGATTGATTTTGGGAGATTGAAGGTTTTGATTTTCTACTTCTTCACCTTCATATAAACAAAGTTTTTTAAGTTTTTAAAGAAAGAAAATAATTAATTTCGAAATGAACTCTATACAAAGATGTGCATTGTGTTACACAATATACAGTAGAAATCCTGTGTATTAGATCTGATTCTATTTCATAACGAATGTTCAGAGTACAAACTGAAAAGTGTTTTCGTATACTTCGGAAAGCGAATTTTCCGTCTTTGTATAGAGAGATAGAGGAAACTGAGTAATTTAGGTACGTCCAAGTATGTTTATATAAAAGTTTGTAAAGTATTTCATCTTTCGTGTGATTCAATCTTTATATAAAAGTATGTAGTTCTTTCGAAGGGGATTTTTCTTCCAGTTTTTTTTCAACATTGCAATGTATTCAGAAGACCTAGCTATACAGATATTACCCTCCCAAGCGATTATGTCCATCCAGGCATTCATAAATCAGCAGCCTACAATTCAATGTTGCACAGTGCACTTTCACTACTTTTGTCTGCTAACAATGTAGCTAGAGAGACTTAAGTAATTACACAGATAGGCCATAATGATAGTTTCAACACAGACACAATCCAAAAACCAAGCCGTAAATTCATTTACAGATTAATATACCCCCAGATCAAACAATCAGGAATGTTTTGGTTGAAGAGCAGAGATAAATTTATTGCGGGTTTCTTCAGAAAAAACAATGTGGACAGAGCATTCACCCCACATGCCAGGTTATCTAACTTCATATTCAATGCCAAAGATAAAGTGGACAAGTAGGAGAAATCTGGAGTTTATAAGCTTAATTGTCCGGAGTGTAGTAGTGTTTATGTGGGACAATATGGTCGAAATTTCTCAAAATGGCATTCTGGTAGTGAAAAGTCCTCCAGACTAGGTAAAAATTATTCGGCGTATTCAACCCATTCCTTGGGGTGCAACCATAAGTTCCCGAATCTACACGTAACGGAAATTTTGCACTATTCAGGGAAGGGTTGCAAAATATTTGGATTCCTTGGAAATTCATAAGCATACAAATTGCGGGTGTTACCTGTTAAATGATCAAATCGATATAGTTCACTCACCGGTTTTCAAATTAGCATATCCACATTGTCACAGAAAAACAAAATTTACTCAATCAAGCTAAGTACCTCTGTTATTACCTACAGTGGTGTAATATGTAATCAATTATTTTCAGTTTATTGTATAAGTTTGAAAATGTCCTCATGGTATGAAACTGCAATTAGTTACAAATAAAAGTGATAAAAAATATATAAAGTTTCAATACTTCTTTTTCAGTATCATTTTTCTCATTTCCAACACCATATAAATTGATCTCTCTGGCATATGCGAGTAAATAAGAAACGTGAATTTCGTTAAAATGCCGTCGTTACTAAATGACAGATCTGAAAGCATAATTCGACGAAATATACCCGAAATATGCATATGTTCTGGACGAGCTTAAACATCCATCTTGAACTCCCATGTACGTACGTCAAAACTCCCTTCCAAACTTTCACCGTATTTCATTCACTTCCTTCAGACTCGATCAACGGATTCCGTTTACCAAATAAACTCGTGTAGGGAGTTCCAGGAAATATTATTCAATAACAGCCGCAAATATACTAACCCTAGAATTCCAACTTCTATCGATTAGTGGAAAGAATGAGAATAACATTAGCCTACATTCTAATTTCCTTGAAGAAGCAATCGTATTCTGTATCATAATACCGAGTTTGAAAACAAATTCAAGATGGTGAGAACAAGCTAGAGGATGTGTACACGAGCATGAAAATAATTTCTTGTTTCAGATCATAACTTTGAACACCCCCAGATTAGGTTACCACGAATATCTGCAGAGTTACTAATGCAAAATTAAATATGAAAGTGGTACTTACATTTTCACCATCCTCAAATCGTGATACAGTAAATAAATACAGAAATGAGTTGCATTGAGAAATATTTGTTTCTGCCGAATGAGCATTGGAAATTAAGACAATAGAGCTGTCAAATTCAGTTTTCTGTTCCTGTTCTTGATAATTATAGGAATACCAAAATGTCATAAAGCTTTCAATTCACACATCACATGATTTTTTCACAAGGACAAAACACAAGCACTACGGAAAAATCCTCAAGGCGCTCTTAGAGCAGTGCCTGTGCGAAAGTAGTGATTCACATTGAATTTGAAACGCTGAAGATTAAATCCATTTGATAAAACGTTCTCAGGAAGTTTATATTATATAAACGCAGTTCTCCAAATGTAAGAGTTATTGAACCGTGAAGTTCGAGGTTTACTGAGTAGAACCACAAAAAGATAAGCAGCCACAGTCCGTCGCGTATTTCTTGGTGGAATCGAAGGTGCCAAGTCGTTTGAAAACTTTCCGTTCAAGTATCTTTTTTCGATGTTCCAGATTATCAAGGTTGCGAGTGATGTTCAGGTCTCCAATCAGATAGATGACTCTTCTCTTGACGGAATCCAGTAACTTCAGGGTATGCTTAGGGGTGGAGCTCCCTACATGTGAACAATATTCCATAAACGGTCTTATCTGAGCTTCATAAAGAATTCAAAGTTGCTGAGATATGTACAGTTTTCTGGTTCGGAACATTTTGTTCCAAGCTTTTGATGAGCGGCTTTTGCAATCCCAGCGATTGTGCTAAGACATATTGGTGTTTATTTCAACCCCCAACACACTTATCGAAGCAGAAGGTGGAATTGTCTGCCCTGAAATTATTATATCCGGTTCAGACATTATTATTTTTGGAAAAAACCGATGCCTGGGTTTTTGTGGCATTGAATTTTTCCAGTAAGTTGATGTACAATAGAAAGAGGGTTGGAAACAATATAGATCGATATCACACTATCTGGTTTGGTACCATTAGATTTGACATTCAATACATTCTATTCTCTGAAACCCGAAAACCATTTTGGACCATTTGGACCTCATGAGTGTTATAGTAGATTGACAGACTGTAATTAAATTTGAACTCGACTTTGTTCTTTGAATTCAAAACATGTCATACTCTACATACAGAACCTTTTAGAAAATCCAAAAGAACTTAAGAATTCGGAAAAGTCTGGAATTACGAAATTAGATGTAAGGACTGCGATGCACAATATTATGGACAGACGAAAAGATATTAAAATAAGATATAGAGGACAATTAGCGCACCTGAAATATGAAAGACCAGAAAAATCAGCAGTCATCCATTATATTTTGCAGCAAAACCATTCCATAGACTTCAGTGAATTAAGATTTGTTAGACAAGTTAACAACAACATGCATCTAGAAGCCAATGTGAGTGTAGAAATAAGTAAACATAATAATATTATGAATAACGATGGTGGACAAATAACGGTTCGCTGTTGGGATGAAACACCAGTAATATTCAATAATTATTTCATTTCATTCTTTAGTTCGAAACTATACCAGATCATAAGTTCTCTTATTCTGTATTGAATTCACATACAACACCTTCATTTCAAAACTTCCCACCTCTAGTAATTTACGCATTAGCAATTCAGGCATTTAGCTATTATTTTATTTTTTATTATAATTCATTTTCTTTTTGTCCTATTTTACGACAACGGATCAACCAATTTCAGTTTTCTAAACGGGGTTGAGTGAGGAATTTCAAGATAGGGGATGCCATTTAAAATTATCAAGTGGAGCTAGGGGTAAGGGGGTTAAACCTAAAATACTGGCACTGGCACTAGTTTGAAACTTCCCCTCTATATCTTAATTGACGTGTTTTTGCCTACGGCAAATTCTCCCTGCTAAACGAAGTACTAGTGGTGAGAAGTTTCAAAATGAAGGCACTGTATAAGAATTGTACTTGGAAGAGAAGTTTTGGCGTTGAATAAAGTGCAATGTATACACAGAAGATACAAAAGATGGAACATATTTGGTAATAACTTTCAGTATTATAGATTATTCACATAAAGCAGTTCATTAAATATTACTGAATGAACAATTCAACTCACAGAAGGCATTGAAGTCGAAATTGAATCATTGTCAATTCAGTGAATCAATTTCTCTGGAGAGATTTATTTCATAGATAAATGGCTATCTGGCTGAATTCCTCAAACGCTGCCTCTGGCTGGAAACATTCATCATTCGCAAACTGCCTCATACCCAATCGTAAATGTGAGGAATATTTTATCTTTAATGTTCCCGTAGAGCTTTAGGAAAATACGAAACTGAAATAAATTCCGAGTTTAACACATTGAGTTGTTGAAATGAAATTTCATTATCTTCACTCTGGATTTCACTGTAGATTCAGAGAATATATAATGTGTCATTACAATAAAGAGAAAAGTGAAATATACATTTCAGTTCACTTTCCTGAGAAAAATCAAAAATATTTTCACAGCCTCATTGATAAAGAAGAAACGGATATGAAAAATAATAGGAAAATGACCCATAAAACCATAATATCGAACTTAATTTTTTTGGGCAGATTCAAAAACCCTTGTAACAAAATCTCAATTTCAATAGTTATCCTTTCCAAACTACACACTTTGTTGTCACTGAATTGTGATCCTTTCTTGAGAACTCTCATTTGTAGAATTATAGACAAACATATTGAAAACGTACTGTATGTTTTGATATGTTTTGGTCTAAAAACCATTACAAATGGTTTTCAGACCATGTTTTCAATAGGAATCGTTGTTTGGACTAGTCAGTCAAAGTGTCAATTACTGTAATTGTAAGGCTAAACTAACCAATACAAATATTGGTTTTTCATTTCAAGCAGCTGATTGCAATTTGTAAATATATCACGAAAAATATACAAAGTGAAAAAAATCAACTGATAACAATAGCAAAATGGACAAAGTCGTAATCAATTACCCAAACACCAAACAAATATTTTTGCACTCGACGCGCGTTTCGCCAACAAAGTTAGCATCCTCAGGAGAAGAAAATTGATCTCTAGTCT
>WOGP01010002.1:0-10489 GCA_015342065.1 Leptinotarsa undecemlineata
CAAAAGCCTTCGCAAAACATGCCACCGTGGACCAGCCTAACCAAGCTAAGGTGTAAGGATTCGTGCCGTCAGCTGAATGGCCGCAGGGTGATATGCGGTTATGAACGAATCCTTTGGGGAACTGGACGAAACCTCATTGTAATCAGCCTACATCTGGTGATGCGGGGCCCTGCCAGAGGTGACCAACTCTTCCCTTGCTACTCTTGGGAACACACAAGGATGAAACAAATACAAAAACAGAAACAACAAAAACGAAAACCAATCCCGAAGCTGGACATAAGTGCTAACCTCAATCTATAGCGGTGGCTGGGGATAAACAGAAATGTCCACCCCAATCTACCGCTTGAAATGAGGCTTAGCATAGCAGATCACCTTCAAAAGAAAAAAGAGAGCCAGAAAGGCAGAAGTGGCAGGAACTTCAAGTGAAAACTCATCCGCCGCCCACTTTGCATCCAACAGCAAGGGCGCCAAGAGCTCCGCCTTGAATAAAGGCAAGGAACCGACTGCTTCTGCAGGAAAGCTCTCTCACTTGTGCACCTACACGGAGGGAACCCCAAGAAGGTTGAAAAAGCCGCACAACGACAGTTATGTCGCTGCACCTTCCAAAACCTACGCGGAGGCCACCGTGAGACACCTCAAGGTTGCCGAAGAGAGTATTTGGCCCACACCAGCCGATATAAAGGAGATGTCTCCTGGTGACCCGTCCACCTTCCTGGAAAGGACAGTATCGACGATGACCTAGGACAACAACTCTTCGGGAGGATGCACAATGAGTCACATGTGGCCTAAGTAATGTGGATCTACACTCACCCTCCTTACTCTACAGATGCAGATGATGTCGTTGATCAATTTTTGGCCAATTTTTGTCTACGAACTCTAAGTGAACCAAAGCGCTGCCAAAACAGCTCAAAATCTCAATCAAGCATTTGTCAACGTTGGTGTCCGACATTTGTTCTGAAGGTTCCAGCTTCAGAGATCAGCCCCGTAGTAATCCAGGACGAGGATTTGAGGACCTTGGTGGAGACTGACTCATCACAATCGACGCTTGGCATGACGGAAAACCTGGCCGTCACCTCCCTTGCGGTTTTTGATGGTTTGAAACGTATTGGAAAGGTCCAAGAGCTCGAAAAGTGGGTACCCCACGACTTGAAAGATTAACAGAAGTTGGTACGATTCGAGTTCTCGCCAGAAATGAATAACTTCCTCACATAGTCTCTGTGTGAGAGCAAGTGAGAAAATCACACCGTTTGCACAGGTGTATATATTTTATATTGTAACCAATGGGCTTGAAATAGCTAGCCAATAGAAAGTCAGTGAAAAATAAATAAGTGTGACAAAAAAGTATTGATAGACTTTTATTCGCCATTAAAGATTATTTTTTGTATTCTTACCTATCATCAGATATGCAATACTTCTCTCGACTGACGCTAGATTTGACTGATTTTTGGTAGGTATGTTCTCTTGCACACATCATTGAAAGGCGTCAAAACAATACCATAGCACCCAAATTGCGTGGGGAAAGTACTCGCGAAACCACCATTAGAGAAAAACATTGATGCCAGCCGTGAAAGCCTACTTTCTTCTATAAAACTTCCATTGCATTGAATTCTAGAAAATGTCTTTAGAAATTTGATATTTCCCAGAAATGTTGACACAAAATGTCACTTCAATAATTATTTAATTTCTTCGAGGAGAATACCGTGTCAACTGGCTCAAATATATCAAATTAAAGCCATCTTTGTGGAGCGATATACCAATACCAAGCTCATTTTGGCATTTCAAATTTTGATGTTTTGTTTCAATTGCCTCTTTATTGAATTATAAACAACGGATATGAAAAATTAATGAATTCTTCGTCAAATATAAAATTCCATTCTAAAACTCAGTCCTCATTCCTGTATATTTTCATTGACCCAGTCAGTCTGAGGTGATGATGACAAAATGATTTGTTGAGTTTTCCTGAAATCGAGTTGATACAATCGTTGATTGGATGATGAAAATCAATTGTTTTGAAATAAAAAACCTTACCAAACAATATTTTTCATTTCATATCGATATATTTTTATATTGCCTTTGTTTCACCGACACTGACATTATCGAAGATAAAATAGATATCAATGAAAATTAATCAGTATTTAGTGTTTAGTTAGATACCGGATTATGCAAAATCATGTAGCCGTATGTCAAAGTTGTGTTGCAGTTATTTTCTGAATTTATTGGCTGTCATCTACAAGTTTCTTGTGCAACATTTCGTCTATAACTGGATAGACGTGATCAAATCAATTGAACTATGTACTCTGGTAATCCACACAACGCAAATTGTATAATTTGGGATTCGATTATTTCATCGGTGGTGGGAGTGGCTTCATTCTAATTGGTTAGGTTAATCTCGCAGCAAATACAATAAATTTTACAAAGAAACTACATAAAACACAGCAAACATAACAAAAGATAATTTGTAAAAAAAATTAGAATGATGTAAGGACATCTGCAAAATATATACTTTCCGAATGAAGAATAGAAACTCCAGGTGAGTTCAATAACAGAAAATACCAAACATTCGCTGAATCTACCAAAACAAATTCTTGTAGCAGTTGATAGTTCTTGCATTTCATCCTATACTATAAGGGAATTTGATGAATTTCACTATTTCGGACTTCCAATGTCTAACACGATATAATATAATTTCAAATCCCCGACAAACCAAAATAAAAATCAAAATGAATAGCTGTAACAATTTTATCAAGCAATAAACTGTGAAAAATTAAAATAATTCAACAATTGAAATTGGAATTGAAAATTAAAAAGATTTCAAACCAAGTTACTGCACGACGTTTCGGTTACTAGTATCCACAATCGTCTTCAGGAGATGACTGGACTATTCCTCCTCCGAGAGACGACTATTAATATCCCTTCTTTTCTCTCTCTGCTTCACCGGTTCAATGGAGGTAACCTTTTACCGCTTGAATGAAGGTTTCCATAGCTTGGCTGAATGGGTTGTTGGACAACATATATGCAGCTTCTTTGAACTTTCTCCTGAACCAATGTTCCTTTCTGTACATGATCTCAGCTTGGAACCACTTGATGATATGTTGATGAGTCCAAACACGTTCTGCTATTTCGGATTGGCTGGTTTCTTCTTGCTGTGTATGTCTCTTGTGTTCGGCAATGCGGACTCTCATTTGTTTCTCAGTTACACTGATTTTCAGTACTCACAGGGTATATGGTAAATGCAATTCTTGGAATCGAAGTCCCCATTTGTTGGCCTGGTTTCCGTGAGGCTGGTACGGATGTTGTTTCCAGATCTGAAGCAGGTTCTGATGTTGCACCTGTTTCTCATTCTTTCAGACAATCCTCTGACAATGAGAAGGGCAAGCACTGGTTGTGATGGCTTCTCTTCCTCGTGAGGCTCTGGCTGTTTTATAACCAAAGTCTGTTCCATCATCACTTAGGAGTGACCATTTAGTTGAACATCTTTCTAGATGAACCCTAGTTCCTCCTTGAGATCTTCCTTTGTATTATAGAACTCAACAGCATGATCCAATATAGTCTTCACGATTCCTTTTTTGGTAGATTGATGGTGGTTGGATTGGCGATTCAGATACTATTCCTTGTGAGTGGGTTTTCGGTATAAGATGTTTCCCACCCAGTATTGGTCCTCCTCGCCAATACGTTTTAGAGTGTTATTTCGTTGTGAATTTCCTCCTCCATTGTGAAGGTGATGAACGGTTTGATGCTGCGGATGTGCTTTAGGAAGCACATACTATGAGAGCACCATACTAGGAACGTGTCGTCAACATATTTCAACTAGATTTGGAGTTTCTTGTGGGCTTCTTCAAGCCTACAGTTTCAAACCAATCCATATGTATGTTGGCTATAACTGAAGGAAGTGGCGATCCCAATGACAGGCCCTCATTTCGCCTAAAGATTTCGTTCTCCAGTTGGAAATTGCAGTTTCTACGATCACTTCTATAAGGTGTTTGTCTTGGAATAGCCTCCTTTGTATGATTTGAAGTGCTTCTTCGACGAGAACGTTGATTTGCAGGCTTTGCACCAACAAAATTCATCATGAAACTCCTTCAACCATTTCCATACAAACATGGAAATTCAATGTTTCCAAAATCTTGCAAGATCTTTCTCCCGCAGATGACTTTTTCGTAGATACCAAGACCTGATGGCATTTGATGTTTCGAACCTGAAAACAAGCCTGTTGATTTTCCCTTCCGAAATCTGACATTTTGTTGGTAACATATAAGTGCCTGGTAAATTTTGTCATAATTCTGAAACTCATCTTTTTTAACAAGCTTTTATTAGCTTCACCTGCATTTATGTTTGTTTGAAACTCTCCTTTTCATTTCATATCGGAATCTGTATTTGATATAGTTATCGACATTATTGCTTGATCTATTCGCGGGCAGATGGCGCTGTACTACCACCTTAATATAATTCGAACTCACTTTACATGTATTTCTCCATTTGAGAGAGAATTTTTTTTCATTAACATGCGTGCCTGCTGCTTTATTTGTAACTCTCCTTTGTGCGCCTGCTGCCTTGGGCTTGGTAGCTGATTTTCAGGATCTCTCTCTCCGGAATCGAAGATTCAATGCTCATTTTTCTAAACAATATACGGCTGATTGATCCCAAAGTTTAGATAAAATAAATATAGTTTAAAAAGAATAAAAAACACCTTTTATAGCATACGAAACTGAAAAAAGAATATGATAGTTCAAAAAATTTAAAAAACACGGTTTTAAGAAATATCGAACTAGAAAGTTGATTTTTTTTCAATCAAGTTCAAAACATTTACTAACGAAAAATACTAGTATTATTGTGAAAAAAGCGTGGCGATTTGTACAATATTTCTTGTGTATCAAGCGCCCGTCAATTTTTTCACAAAAATACTAGTATTTTCTGTTCGTTTTTGTTTCAACCCTATTTTAAAATAAATAATTTTTAACTTTTTTGTTCAATGTTCTTTAAAAGCGTATTTTTTTAGTTTTTTAAAGTATATTCATTTTATTCAATGAATTTTTCCAAACTCTCCAAAATACGAATCAATAACAGAGTGATTGACACCCAGTTCGCTTTCAGGCAAAGCGTGTCAACCGAAAAAACAATCTTTGAATTATTAGAGCATCTGCTCTCGAAATCCACCAAAATGTATGACTATGTGAATTCAACTAAGATATTCTGAACAGTGGATCATGACATTTTTTTACAAGCAGGACTCAGAAGGTTGAAATCAATAACGTGTTCAGAGAACCATTGCCGCATACCACAGGGAACTGCTCCTGGACCGAATTTATTCTTCTTGTATAATGATAATAATTTGGAACATCAAATTATCTAGAGAACATTATATAATTTGCTGATGACACGATTATGTTTTTTTTGGTAAAATAATAAAAGTTCTATAAATATAGGTAAAAACACTAAATGGTGATGATGTGGTTGCAGTAATATAGGTATTAATTTAATAATAATTGTGGAGGTCAGAAATCTTCAACAGTTTTTTTCCTTTGTAACATACGAGCCAAGCCCATCTTCTGAAAGGTTAGTAAAATATTCAGTTTTGAGTATGTATCGTAAAAAACCTGTTTTTTATTTCGATTATTGAATCACAGGCAACATAAAAACTTGCTTCGATTATAATTAATGATCACACGAACAATATTTTCGAAGATTGTCTAATCTTGAATAATGAACCGAGATGATAACTAGATACAAGGTATCAAACTCATCATTCTGCGCGCAACTTTGAATCAAAAATACAGCTCCATATTATCCAACGGTGTGCGAAAAAGTTGCAAAATTTCGTTAGTGAGTTCGTAAAAGCGTACAGAAACATTGTTATGTCGATTGATTTGCTGACACCGAGAGTGAAATCACCGATGCAATGTCAACATCGTTTGAAGGGATCAAGTATACTGGTGTGAAATCCACAGATACTCGAAATGAGTAAGTGTAATCGAGAAATTATTGCGAATATGAATTTGTAATTCAGTTCCAGTATACTTATTGAAGTGAATTTGTTACTGTTCATGTTTTTAATGTTATGAAACAGAAACGATATCGGAACAATCTAGTTTCTAAAAAAAATCGTATTGTGTAACATACCGAAATGTCCAGTGAATGGTCAGTGTAGGATATTATTTTGATATCCCAAAGAAAATCAAGTTGGATTGCTTTGTTGATAATAGCAACCTAAGAAATCAATTTCTTCCATAGATAGTTTCAAAAACACTTCTTGTGGATACATAACATTCAATAAACAAATCTTATTCAATGAAGAATCAGTCAAAGAGTAATGAAGGGCATACTGAAAAGTTAATTCCAAAAATTTACTGCTAATATTATGAAACAGAAACAATATAGCAACAAACTAGTTCATATTCGAATCACAAATTTTATCTGCAAATTGAATGGTTTTTGATGTTTTAACCAGTTAAATTTTGTATATATTTTTCTCTACTATTTGGTTGCCGTCTTATTTGATCGTTTATCCAATGTTTCTAGTTGTTCTATTTTTTCTCCAACTTCTTCACGACAGTCATTCCAACAATAGTATCTTCGAATTTGTTCAGCTACTATGCTGTAGGTACTATACGGGCTGAAAAGTCTAGAACCAATCACATAGAAGGCGATGGTCTTATTGCATTCACCGCTTCATCAGTTAGTACAAACCTTCAAAAAAAAAAGTTGAAATTCCATGATATTCTTCTCATAAGTTCGTGAGTTATTATGTTAGAAGTGACACCACATTTGTTTTTTTTGTTGTTTTGTCCGAATTTCAGGTCTTTGTTGTACAGCTCTAATTTGTTCGAGTGTCGTCTCAGTAGCTTCAGTAATTGTTCAGAGGCTACCCCTGCTTGTTGGAGTTTTGTGTTCTCTTTTTGGATGACCCCTTCATGGAAATATTCCTGTGTGTGTTTTTTCACAACTCTCCATCTTCCTCATAGATCTTTCTTCCAATCTGGTTTCCTACCAAATATTTTGGTACTCCAACGCTAGTTTAGGGTCTATAAGTATATGAAGGTGATGATCTGTGTCTGGCACACTCATCAGCTTTTTCGTTGCCTGTCCGCTGGTTTTCTCATCTCTCAGAACAGTCTGTATGCTACTTCAAGGTTCGTCAATGACCCAAGTGCAGCTAGGCTGTGTGTGGAAATATTGATCCGGTTTTATCGTTAAGGCCTAAAATTAATGTTCCTTGTGCATGACCATATTGGAGACTGCTGTGTAATGATAGAGTGGGCACCACATGTCAGGATCTCTGTTCATTCTCAATTTCAGTATAATGTAAGAACATGTACGATGATGTATCCCCCACATACCAAGGTGTTTTAAGAAGTACCCGTCCTGATCTAGAGATGGCGGTATTTTGAAAAATATGTAACTCTTGCTTACACTATCATAGCTGGGTTGGTCGTGCCTGGCCAATTGAAGATATAACTTCGAAACCAGTATGTGATTTCAGTTTGTGGGGTTACAGTCAATTTTGAGGATGCCAGGGAGTGAGAAACATTCTTAAGTTTACGGCAAGCTTTCGAACTTGTATATTTTCTTCTTCAGGACTTATATCGTGAGTTTGAGAGAAGCTAGTTCCTTCATAAAAGATATTGCCCTACGTGAAATATCAGTGATATATCAAACGTTGATTTTCAACCAATCTTTTGTTTCAGAAATCCAACATGGTGGAAGAGGCGCACAAGTATGGAGAGATGCCTCACTCTTTGTACAACTATATCACTGCTTATTGGAATCTCATTAGTGATAGCTCTCGTTATAGTAGTATACAATAGAAATCAACAAATTAGTGGTGAGTAGAATCTTTAGGTAACTCTTCATTTTCATTTAGTTCTATTTTTATCCTAGAATAACACATTCTAGTTCCTTCAGTTCAACTTGCCCAGGAGTTGGTGTCGTATTAGATGTATCTGCGATGCAATATGTATCACTCAATATACAAAGCATGACAACAATGTCAATATAACATCTGGTAACAAAATTAAATCATATACAAGCCGTTTTATGAGGAACCGTAGTAAATTATTTTTCTGTATTTTTCAAATGATTTCTTCAATATGATCTCAAAATAGCCTCATTGTGAGTAACTATCACCATTTATCTAAGAATATTGTTTCATTTTCTTTTTGATATTATACGGAAATGAAATATTATCTTCCTGACTTTTTGAATACATCAGTAGATTTCACTGATTATAAAATACACTTTCTCATCAGCAGAAAGTGAATCCTGGGATATGATATTCAGAGTTGCAAAAAATAGTTCTTGCATGAAAAAATTCATAAACAACATCCCAGTGAATTATTTTATGATTCATTCGAAATAAACGCCATTTGAATCAGTGCACTTTTTCCAACGTGACACGAGTCGATTAATTTCGTCAGCATAAAAACAGAATGCTCGGGACTCGATGAAGTCAACGAAGGCCGTTTTTGTCTGGTTCTTATCGGCGAAAGTTCTGCCGGTGTGTGGAGCACACACTTTTCTAGATTTTTTATTTTTCCAAAACGTTTTGAACCATTAAAAACCAAATGAAAGCCGACGCCCAGATCTTCCGTCTTCCCACATACCATTTGTAATGGGACAGTCTCCACCAGGGTCCTCAAATTCTAGTCCTTGATTACTGTAGGTTGACCACTATGGGGCTCATCTTCGAGTCTGAAATATCCGAAACGAAATTTCGCAAGCAACGTCTATTACCATTACTAGTATGATAGCCAAATGCATAGTTAATTGTTCGGGCTGTTTTGGCAGCTATTTGTAGTATGGGAGCTAGCAACATTTGGAAAACAAGAATTTCAGAACAATGAAAAGAGAAATTAAAATTTCAATGTTTTTTACCACTTTTTAGTGGTGAAAAACATAGAAATTTTTATTTCCATTTTCATTATGATATCCTATCACGTAGTAATGGCTACATCCATCAATTAATTCAAGAATAGTTGGTTTTTTGATATGCTGGCTTTCTGGCTCTTACGGTTAGAGTCCGCGCATCTTACCTGCACAGGTAAAAATCCTTAACTTTTAAACATTTTTTTAAAGCGTAATTTTGAATTTTTTGCCTTTAGATATTAATCTATTGCTATTGATCAATCAAAAAAAAAAATATATGAATAAACTCATTCAAAACTGCTCAAATTCTTCCTTCATACTTCTGGACTGCTGTTAAGTATAAGACTCACATTGATTCAATAGAAATAAATGATCAAATTATAACAAACAAAACTGATATTGAGGATAAATTCAACGAGTATTACAGACAGCGACTTGGGAAAAAATTACGCATAGATAATAAAAAAACCTAAAAATTTTGTTGAAGCTCTCGATTACTTGGAAAACAGTTTTTTTCTATCCCCCACTTCCGAAACTGAGATAACTGATATCATCAAAAATCTGAAACCGAAGAAATCGCCTGGCTGGGATGATATTAGATCTGAAACCGTCAAGCACCTGAACTATGAAATATCTAAACTTCTAGTTTTTATCATCAACAAATGTTTTACAACAGGAAAAGTTCCTTATTGTTTGAAACTTGGCATCATCAAACCACTATTCAAAAGTGGAAATAAACAAAGTGTTGAAAACTATAGACCAATTTCATTATTATCCGTTTTCTCAAAGATATTTGAAAAAGTCTTGAAAAATAGAATCTCAAAGTTCTTTGATAAATTCAACATTCTCTCCGAAAATCAATTTGGCTTCTGAGAAGGTCGCTCTAGAGAGGATGCGATTTATCGATTAACTCGTGAAATCTATATTTCTCTGGACAGGAAAACTCTCTTATTATGTATTTTCGCCGATTTATCGAAAGTTTTAACAGCGTATGTCACAAAAGATTACTACATAAGATCGAGTCGTATGGAATAAAATGTCCAGCATTCGATTTGTTGAAGGATTATCTGTTTGATCGGAAACAAATGGTGAGTATTGATGGGGTTTTTAGCAGCCCGAAAGTCGTGACGTATGGAGTGCCGCAGGGTACCGTTCTAGGACCATTTCTATTTACCGTTTATATGAATACGTTGATGAAAATTGGATCAACGGGAAGTCTCTTTAGCTTTGCAGATGATACAGCCAATATGTACAAGGGAAAGTCCGACCTGAAAATTGATGTCCGAATTGACTTTCAAAAAATATGTGATTGGTTTGAATACAACAAATCAACATCAAATAGCGGAAAAACGTATTACTTACCCATCACAATTCACTCCAACCACTTACCTAATCTAGGACCTTTGGAAATAGACAAAGATACGGTGATAGTGAAAAAAAATGGAACAAAATATCTCGGAATCATTATGGATAGGCACATGAGATGAGACTTGCAACCTGAAATTTTTTAAAAAGCTTATGATTGCTTCTGCTGAATCGTCCCGATATTGACACACTTACCCAATATAGACTAAGAAACACGAAATTGATACATTTACCCTAATTTGAGGCATTTACCTTATCGTGACCC